>WOVY01005977.1:0-105138 GCA_013436015.1 Rhipicephalus annulatus | reverse complement strand
AAAAATGAATTAAAAGATAACTAGACACCGGATGAATCCAAGTCTGTTCTGCTCGACGCACGCGTCTGATGCACTACCACTGTGCTACGGGGTAATCATTCCCCCATCCACGTTCTAGGGTATACATGTGCATATAAACCTAGGAGCGTCATTCAGCGCCATTCCTTGCAATTACGGCCAATAATTGTCATTACTTTCCAGCCCTGCACAACATCAGTATTGTGTTTTACATGCTATTCTACCAATATAACCTCTCGCGCGAAGGCCTCAAATGTCACGGAGGCTTCGTAGTAGGAATTTGACAGGAAACCTTAGATGAGCATTACCTAATGGGCAAAGCTGATTTGTCATCTTACGACGGATTGTATTCAGGAGACATACGCTAAGTCAGATTGCTACTACTTTTCTCAAGATGCTAAAATTTACAGGAGTTCTTGTTGGCTAAACACACAATGCATAGTCTCGTTTTCGAAGAATTCTAGCAGAGGAGAGGACTTGTCAATTTTGTCTTGTTGCAGAATCGTTCACCTTCACTAATCATTTAGGCTGTCCTCCAATTCGTAATTCAGTATGTAGTGAAGCTTTGAACGAAAAACAACAGCAGGTGTTTTGGTTGAGTGCGCTTCAGCGATCACAACTTACTGCCACGCGGAGGAGTATATAGCGATCATAAACTACGTAATAAATAAAAACTGAATAATCGTCTCTCTTGAAAAAATGTGGTGTGCGAATGAATTGTTTCTGCCAATCCTGTCGGTGCGTGTTTCCTTGGGAAAAGCAGAAAACAAAAAAAAGACACAAGGACTGCGAGCAACGCCCAGCACTGTCACAGCAAAAGCCGGAAGCGCGGCCTTTCGCAGCCTCTTCTAAACATCCTTTGGGCCAAAAGATGGGTGCACACAAGATGGGTGCCCACTACGACATAAATAATCATAAATTTTCTGTAGTAGGCTGCCATTCACTGAGCTATTCTTCATCACACTTTGGGGAAGCTTGGTATTCCCTGTTTTCCGAGGCATTTTTTGCAAGAATATATGCAGTGGCTGATGAGGATGACGAACTATGCCTGAAGTCGGTATAGCCGACATTTAATAGGGGATCAAGAACAAGATTCTGTAATGGCTCGGAGCAATGTAGGAGTCAATCGTTGCGCAATTCAAATTGTAGGACGCCTGGTTGTTCTGCTGTTCGAGAACGCTTAATGACTTATATTACCACGAATACTTTCTCCACATCAAGTGTTTAAAAGGCTAGTTTTTAAGTGAGTTTCAAGCAGCGGCGTGGCTTGGTAGAAAACTGTCATGGCACGCAGGGTCTGCTTCTCATTTCCCGTTGACAGTGATTGGCATGTCCTCGTAGAAAAGATCGGTCCAGCACTACGTGCTTTGAGCTTTCTGAGGTTTCTGTCTTGCGCAACACCGCTATGAGGGCTCGAGAAATAGCCGCCAGCAGTGTGAGAGTAGCTCCCACTGTTTCGCATCTACTCTTGGTTTCCTGGAGCGGGAGATGTAATTTTTTGAAGGGAGTTAGCTTTGAAGGGAGATATAGAATCCAAGCTGTAATAATTGAATGCTTTGCTTAACCTTCAGGTTACCATGGCTAAAGCTTTCTTCATATCAACTCAATAAACTTCATGTTTGGCTTTCTTCAATACTGCAAACATGTATACTTGGCTTCATTCATCTTTCGTGTGTCTCTCTTCCCTGCTTTTTTTTCACTTCAACATAGAATTGATCGGAGTGGTTGCGCAGTGGGTGTTTCAGCTTCGTGATTTCGCACCTATGCCGCAGAAGGGACGACCAATAAATATCGGCGAGTACATTCATTTGTGGAGAGACATCCGAGTTCTCCTCTACCCTATAGTTCATCAAAGAATACACCGTGATTGACATACCTAACAGGGGAGGAGGAAATTTCAGACAATAATTTATCACGAAACCGTTATATGCCAGGGGTCCTTTAAGCTTTCAATGACGTACTTCCGTCACGGAAATAATGTCTAAAAATAACTTTTAGATCACCAAGTTCCGTCAGCGGCCGTCGAAACCCACAATTTCTCGCTGGGCGACAACATTTTCAGGGTATGCTATCCCTTGCACCACCATCACATACTTTGTAGATTTAAAAGCAGGCCTTTATATATACCACAGCCCTCTCGCGGTACTCTTGGTAAAGTGCATCATAGCATCATTACCATAGAATCTAGGATTAGTTTCGAAATGCCATCAATGCGTCGTTTTGTCCGTGTCCGTCCTAATTGATGCGTTTTTCAATAGAATCGAAGTTTTGTGAACACAATAACAACCTGTCAGGTGTTGACCTTACCCAAAGAGTTGTGTGAGACTAAAGCATCCATGCATTTCGACCAAAAATAAATCTGTGGTATACCAACCATGCAAAGCAACGCGCTTGCTTAATCTGGTTGTAACTTTGCGTTGCCCGCTTACACTCGCCACGCGAGAAATCATGGCCGGACAAAAGGGAAGTCACTATGCGCGTTGCGTTTCCCTCCAATCGGGCAGTGGCAATCACTAATTCGAACATGTCATGAGCAGCCGACGTTACGGCACGTTTGGCGTACAATAAGTCGCACTCCTCTGGCTGTCATTCTGCTTTCTTTGGTTTCTGCTGCCACCTTTTACTACTAGAGCTATATCGGGCATCATAATCATTATTCAGTTCATTATTCACGGACTTTAGTCGTCAGGATGAAGATGTATCAGTAAGCGTCAACGTGGATGTATTTAGCTGTCTCAAACGCAGAGGCATCACATAAGCTCTTTTATAATAATGTACAGCAAGGATTAACTACTTTTTGTAAGGAGAATGTTTTACTTTTGTGTTATACCGATTCCTAGGATGGAGGGATCAATCATGTTCGTTTTACCTGCTTTCGGCATTAGTGTTGGTCTCAATTCGTGCCATATTTTGTCGCAAATCCTTGGATAGTAGGTCGAGACTTCCTGCTGTGCTGACTTTGAAGTTTTGTTGACTGAAGATTTCTCTATAAAAGAAAACAGCGTGAAAACGTATTGCGCGCTGAATTAAAAAGAAAGGCGCACATTCAATACCTAAATGATTTTTTGTTTGCGTTTGGCAGCTTAACCGGCACTCGTCAGGTTATTCTAACCAAGACCAGTCGCACTACCCAAACATTGTATGTGAACTGCGTTCTATGTGGGCCAAACCAATGTTGTTTAACACGAAAGTGTTCATGCCAGCATGCGCCAAGATGTCAATCGAGTATTTATAATTGCGCATTACACTTCTTAGCTAGTTGGTTAGACGACTTTAGTCACTGATAGCGGGACGGCTTTTGGCTCTCCGATAGCAGAGTACAAAGTATTCTGAATCGTTAAACACTTTTTCGAAACACACGTATTTCTATCACAAAATTTACGTCGAAAAATACATACACTTAGAAATTGTGTAAAAACCATTGGCTCCGTATCTGCATGTTACACTGCACATGTCGTCGAAAGACGATATTCTTGCGTCAGGAAAGAGTGAACAAAACGTTTATTTGATGTTATGCGCAAGAAACTTGGTGAATGGTGTAGACCGTTTTCATAATTACGCCACCTGGTGGTGAGCTTTTCGTCAGTTTCGCTTCGCAAAAGAGCGTGGGATAGCTAGCGCCATCATGAGGGCATAGAAAGCGAGCCGTCAAATGTGTGAGTGCTGTGATGTTTGTGTTGGCGGCTAGTTCTTCGTATCATCCGCTCATATCGCACCGCTTTCTAGCTTGAACGAGCTCCTAGTACTCTCCGATAAGCATTTTGAGCTGCTTCCGCTGCCCAATGAGCAACATTTTGTAATCTTCAATGGGTTCGACGAGCAGTTTGGCTTGTAATGACTGACAATGCATGGATCCGGCCGGCAAGAGACTCTCATCGGCGCTCCCTCCCGATGCAGTCCGCGTCCTGCAGGAATGCAAGAGTTGTCTGTGAGCCCTGCATGAAACGCGCATCAGCGTCCCTGGGAAACAGAGCCTCCGTCGTCTGCTGCGGTGCCCTCACAATGGCGGCAGACTGCAGTTCACGTCCGTGGCGCTAGGGGTACCCTATTTCAAAAAAGGTCTAGTGTGTATCGGAGGCGAACGAGAGCATCAAGGGACGCCACACGTGTGACATGAGCACCATGTGGCAGTTATCTTGGAAAACGAAGTGCGCGCGCCCTGCGTGCCTGTCTGGGAGGTAATAAGGTGTAGAACGTCGGGCGACGGGAAGGTGCCACCACCATGTCGTCTCAGCAAAGCGTTGGAAACACTTGCCTTTTTTTGCAAGCGCTTCCTGGTCAGCAAAACGTGATAAACGCTACGGTCCTTAGTAATACTTAAGTATTATTTTTCTACTAAGAGACACACGTACAAAATATTGACGTTTTATGGTGCCTCAGATATGTGCAATAATTGCTTTTTAATTGACAATCACACAAGTGGGAACGCTCAACCTTGAGCAATTTCGGTGGGTGCCATTTGGAGTATCGTTTCGCCACTTTGGTGTCATTTAGGGTACCTTTAAGGGCGCACAAACAGACAAAAGGTAGACAGACAGGACGACTAAAATTTTTGCGTCGAATGTCTCCAAGAAAGACTTTAAAATTTCCGTCAATTGGAGTCAAACCCAAGAGCCTTCATTTCGCGACAACACGGGTCAGGCCACTTCCCAGTGCGTCTCGGCCACATATTCGCAAAGCTTCACCAAGGCCACTGGATAAAACGGTCATCACTTTCCAAACGCGCTTTTTATACAACTCACACTTTTTATAAAGTTACACTCAACTTCGTTTCTACGCATCCGCCCAATTCGGCACGTTTCTTTTAAGAGAAGAGTTAGTAAGTTCACGTGCTCTACTTTGCTCACCCCGCAAAAAACAACGGCGTGTAAACAGTATGGAAAGCGTTAAGGGAAGTTTTCCTGTCTGACTGCAGCGCCAGAACACATCGCCTAGCGAATAAAAACAGAAACCTTGAGACGGACATCGGTGAAAAATGGAACGCGATGCCCGCGTCTGCTGTCGGCAGATTGTGATTGACTGTACAGTGGCGTACCGACTCTTTGGCGAGTGGGGGGCATACCTACATCACTCGTCAGCTGATATATGTATATATAACAAACGCGACTCATAACTAGGCCTTCATACTGCAAAAAATCATGGCCCTTCAGCTTCTCCCTGATCCGGTGGGTCAAGCTGCGGGGTAAGAATAAAAGGTTAGCTCCCACTGTGCTCGAGTCCACTGCTTTATTACACTTTACAAACGCCACTTTACAAACTGCTGCCATCGCTCCTAGTTAATATAAGCAAGGCTGATCACATTTATCAGACACTACTGAGGAGACTTTTTTTTGGCGCTTCCAGTACAGCTAAAGTAAAGCATTTCAAAAGATTCGTAACACTCATCGGCTCACAGCATGCAGCTTCGACAGAGCAGCGGTGATGCTTTTCATTTCAACGCATCATCATACACCTGTCAGACAATGCCGTGCCCTTAGCAACAATATTGCATATGTTTCTGACAGCCATCTCCTCTGCTACCACTGTGAGGGAGCCTGCCTTACCTATCGTTATAGCGAATAAAACTAGATTGGACTCAGAGCCTTCGCTGCCAAAGCGCTGTGTCTAGAGTGCGGGGAACGACCAAGTGACATCGCCGAGCACCTCACAAAAGCGCACTGGACACCTCCAAGACCTTCCCAATCACCATCGTCAGGCAGCCACAAAGCAGCGCTGCGCCGGCCGTAAACCGCTGCCGCGACCTACTGTCCGGAAACCTAAGAGCACAGCCTCCGCCACCGCCGAGGATCACTGAGAATTCTGACACACACAAAAGGATAGTGACATAAACTGCTACAACAAAAGAGCGCGCAGTAAGCCAGAGTTCTTGCTTCATAATGCGACCGTGGAGCTCTCAGACGTTCACTCGTAGACAGAAACCCTTAGCCAAGATGGTAACACAAATTCCTCCAGTCGACACGGCCTACTAAAATTCATCATCTGCACATTGGCCATTCAGTGGATGTTTTCGGGGCAAAAAAAATGATTCACTTCAAACAGCAGTTACTTGCTCCAACGCATGCAGGCAACCAAGATTGAAAGCTTTTGTGAGAATATTTTAGCTGGGGTCTTACTAAAACGTTATAAAATAATAAAGGCTTACAAAGAATGAAGAGAATTGACGAAGAACTTCTGGAGATCATCCAGAACAGCGCCGATTTCAGTGGTGTTACGGCTGAAGTTACGAGCACTGAGCAGGAAGCCAGAGACCTCGGTGACGCCCAGCGCTGACTTATGGTGCCATGTCTGTAGAAATCGAAATCCATGAGTGATGGCAGGTAGCGCAACACCACAGAAATGCAATTTAAACTATAATTCACGTATTTTGACAACAGTAAGTTAGAACGATAGATCTCTAAAATCAAAGCACGTATGGTTGTAGCATCGTAATATTTATGTTCGAAGCCTTCTCGAGTCAAGCAAAACTCAAATTCACCGTAAACTATGTTTCTGTTTTTAGGGGCTCCAAATAAGTGACACAACGAGTAGTCATTCTGAATGTAACAAGAAAACAGTGAGTGTGCGTCATATCTATTGCATATATTTGGAAATTGAACTGTGCATTTTAGTCATGAACCTCGCATCCTTGATTTTAGAAGGACTCACTTCCAACGATCAGGCATATCAGAACTTTTGGGCGAGCAAACGAGAATCTTTTTATGACGATCCTCAATACAGGCCCTCTAGGCCTTTGGCGCCATAAACGTGCGGAGTGTGAGCTAGCCATCCTTGGCGAGGTATGAAGTGCCGCTTGTTCTGGCGGTGCCCCAGAAGACCGAGCAGCCACGGCCACAGTACACCATCTCCAGCTGCTAACTGCTCAATAAAGTTTATTAGCTCTGTCGCCATGCTCGGAGTGACGGGATATAAATTTTAAGGTACTTTCTCAGGATCTGGTACTCTTATTGAAGTCGAAATTGACAACGTTGTTCCCCTGTCGCATGTACTATGCACGAGTGAAAGTGTATGTGTGGGCGGGTGAGTGGGGGCTCCTGACAGTTATTTCCCAAGCAAAACAGAAACACGATAGCCATATTGTGTCCTGCGATTTGCGCATGGAAATGCTACCAGACGGGAGGGGGGGGAGGGGGTAGTCCATTTGGCTTTAACGTGAAATGGTTCTGTGAGAAAACTCCAAAATCTGAAAATTTCGCTCGTAGGCGAATGGGATCTTCAGGACAAATACACCTAGAAATACCGAACAGTGCGTCTAAACAGTGCCGTTTATTCTAGCGAAAAATAGCCAGATCCCACGTACAGTGGAATTTGACGATATGCGAAGCACGAAAGAGGAAGGTTGATATCTCACTTTAAAATCAGCCCAAAGTTATGAGGCAGAGATAAATTATGCCGTTCATGACTTTTATGTCATGATTATCATGTTTGAACTTGTCATTTACCTTTGCCATCTATTCACGTCCCCTGATACCCAATTTGGCCCTATGGAAGCCAGCAAAAGGGCCGCGACCACATCATGAGCGTAGCAAGTAATCACATTGTTACATGGCACGCATCTCACGATTATCATGCTTGCACAAGCCACAAGCCTTCGTCATTCATTGACATGAAGTAATACTAAGTTTGGCATATTTGAAGCTAGCGAAACGGCCGTGAGCGCATCCTGAGTGCAGCAAGAAGTCAGGTTCTTACATGACACGCATCTCACGATTATCATGTTTGCACCAGTCACATACCTTCATCATTCATTGACGCGACGTAATACCAAGTTTGGCATATTTGAAGCTAGCGAAACTGTCGCAAGCGCACCATGAGCGTAGCATGTAGTCATGTTGTTACATGACACGCATCTCAGGATTTTTATGTTTACACCAGTCACATACCTTCGTCATCCACTGACGTGGCATAGTACCACCTAGGTGAAAATTTTGCTTCTGGTTCCTACTGGTCCCAGTTTAACTGGCTTCCCAGTTCCCAGTGCCAGTTGGTGCTGGAACCAGTAGCCACTTGAACCAGTTGCTACTGGGATCAGTACCTTCTGTGACCAGTGGACACTGCGACTGACTGCAGCAGCAGCCAATTGGCCATAGGCCTTCGTGTATAAAAAAATTCAATTTAGGCAATGTCCTGTTAGCTGTGTTTGTTCGCCTTCAGCGCGACGCTTCGTCTTCCGAACATCTTGGATTTTTTTTGTGAGCCGACGTTTATTGTTTTCCACTTTTTTGTTGGCTTCCTCCGCTGTTTTTAAGCCCCAAATCTTCACCATAACTGTGAAAAGCAGAACCAGACATAAAAGCACATTATCAACTGGGACGAGGACAAGAACAACAAGAGAGAAGGCAGAGAGGTTAACCAGGCACATGCCCGCTTTGCTACCATACGCTGGTGAAATGAGAAGGAGGCATAAAGATTAGAGAGAGAGAAGAAAAGAGAAGAGAACGAAAGAAAAAAGGATTGCCAGTCAATGGGATGACGCGTATGCAGCGGTGGCACTACACAAAAAGTTAAGGGTGTTCATATAGGCCTGTATGTCCCAAAAAGCTAAAGACGGCTTTGACAGCTTTTTGAGCTGACGAAAGGCGAGGACGGCGTTACAGTAGCATCTGCATAGAGAGTGGCCGATCGTCTAATTGTCGCATTGTGTCTGAGAGCTTCCGCCTTTCATTGGCTAATTGAGGGCAATGACATATCAGATGGTCGATGTTTTGTTCGGTGCCACAGATGTCGCATTCCGCAATGTCGGTCCATTCAATGAGGGTTGTATATGCTTTTGTGAAGGTAACCCCCAACAAAAGGCGGCAAAGAAGCGAAGCTTCACGTCAATGAAGTCCGGATGGAGGTCGAAGTTCCAGTGGAGGGTTTATTTGGTAGTCTCTCGTATGTCTTATGCTTGGGGTGTTCCACTCCAGCAGACACATACTACGCGCCAGGTGAGGAGTTGCTTTGCAGCGTCTGTCCTTGACAAATTAATCGGAAAGGTGTGCTCTTCTTGCTGCGATGTGTGAGCCGCGTTGTCTGCAGAATCATGGCCACTGACCCCACAATGGCCAGGTAGCCACTAAAAATTAACCTCGCTGCCTGTTTCCATGACGTGGTGAAGAAGCTTGACAACCTCGTAAGTTGACTGTTCATGGCAACCTCGTCGAAAGACTGACTGCATGCTTTGTAGGGCCGGTTTCGAGTCAGAAAACACCGCCCATTTACTCGGCCTCTGGTATTTGATATACTCTATGGCGCCACGCAAAGCCGCAAGCTCTGCCGTCGTAGACGTAGTGACGTGTCACAACTTGATTCGCAGAATGATTCCTCTAGCTGCAATCACCCCCGCACAGCCAGAACCAGACGCTGTGGTTGAACCATTGGTATATATGTGCACGTGGTTATCGTAAATTTCATGCAGGAGCTGCAAGCTCAATTGTTTTAGGGCTGACGAAGGCAAATTTGATTTTTTTCTGTATTCCTGGAATTGAAAGACGTACTTGCGGAAGTGTCAGGCACCACGGAGGATACACCAGTTTCTCAGCAGGCGCAACCCTGACGTAAACGACGCACGATGTGGACAGACAATTGCACTAAATTTCATGCGGAACCTCTCAGTAGCGAGGCTTGCCAAGTGGTGGGAAGGATCCCTAGCATTTTACCTGAAGTACGTACGCATCGTTTCATTGGTGATGTGCTTCATGATCGTGTAGTCCTGTGCAATGGAAATTGTTTCAGGTGTCGATGTGCAGTAGGGTAAACCAAGACATATCCTAAGCGCCTGGGCTTGAATATTTTGTATTGTGTGCAGGTTCGTGTTGAACGTGTTAGATATAACAGCTATACTGTATTACAGGAATCCAATAAATATTACCTTGTACAGCTGTAACATACACTCGACAGACACTCCCCAACTTTTCCCGACAAGAGACCTGAACAAGCGACAAATGGCGGTCATCTGCTTTTTCACGTAGTTTACTTGCGGGGTCCAAGACAGGTGTCGATCGATTATGACTCCCAAAAACCTGTGGCTCTGGTCATGACACCAACTGCCCGTTAATTGATATGCCGTAAGTGGACAATGGCTTTCTGGTGAAGGCCACGACTGCACACTTTCCAATTGCGATTTCAAGCAACACCACCTGAATTTTTTTTCAAGGCCTCGGCAAGCCTCCGTCTTGGCAGCGTGACATCACTGCTGTGAGATCTGTGAGAAAGCAACGCTTGACTGGCTAAGGTCGAAATGGCTTGCGGCTTCTGTTCGCCAAATTGACAGACAATCTTTTTTGCTTCGAAACAAGGTTTCAGTAGGCAAACTGTAGGAAATTATTACCTGCTACCTAACAAAAAAAGCCAGCAATATTTTATCTTTCCAATAATGTACTTATTTACTTGATTTATTCAAGCTTTAGAGATTTTTGTGCACAGCCGAGCGAAGTTGGCAGCGCATGACAGTGCGTCTGGCCACATTGATCTTACGTGCTTGCTCGCTCTGCTGGCTGTTGTGGTTGTAAGCTAGTTGCATTCTGTTACCGCTCACGCTGTTTTTTCTTTCTCTTGTGCTGTGTGAGCATGGTTGGGTAAACTACGCAATATGCCTGGATGCTGCTGTGCACCGGGGTGCAACACTAACTATGCTCATGGACCTAAAGCGCGTGTCTATCGGTTTCTGATGGACGCCGACCAAAGAACCGCATGGACGAGAGCGATCCCTCGCAAGGATTTTGCGCCCACAAAGTACACTGTGGTAAGTGCGTTCTTTCACTTGTCGCAGGTGCCTACGCAGGTGTAAACTCACTCAGCTATGCAACTGAATACCTTTCAATTTTCATTATTTGTGAGCGATGCCTTCGGGGCACGTGCAGCATATTTTACGAAGGACATGAGACACGCAGTATTAGTAATCGTGCTGTTTGCCTAATTTTTGTTTTCGCGCGACCAGGCTTGACAAACAGGTACGTTCCTCGCAATCTCACGCCTAGCTAATGGCCTGAGTCGCTCTAAACAGACTGCTGCGCCAGATCGAATTCTATGAGAGTGAGATTTATTAAACAGCGCTCGCCTGTTGGGTCGCCTAACGAGGCATTGCTACTTTGATAATGCCTACTAATACAGCCACATTTTCTGATATGTAGTTGACGAATGTCCACTAACTTTTTCTTGCTTGATTTTTGTGCTATAAGCTCTGTTTCATTTTGCTTTTTTTCAGGTGAGTGAGAAGCACTTTCACACAAGTGATTTTGTGACCACGTCGACCTATCAAGATGAGAAAACCGGACGAGTACTTGAAGTTCCTCTGCACCTGAGACGACTCAAGTCTCGTGCTATCCCGAGCCTATTTCCAAACTGCCCTTCGTATCTTTCTCGTCTCACTACTGTTGTCCGGGAAGGCCCTGAAGAGAAGCGGCTTCGTCTAGATGGAGAATCGCTACAGAAGGCAATAAGGCAGTTCGCTGAAGCTCACGAAGAAGAGAAGAAAAAAAATAACATCAGTACTTTTGAAGACTTGCTCACCGCTCTGACAAGTTTCCATACAAACACCTTCTGGACAAAACTTGTTACACACGACAAAGTCCTCTTCCCAAACTTCGATTCTCAAGAAGCTCCAACTGTGCGTTTTTCTGTGACAGTGTCAGCTGATTTGATTGTGAAAGTGTTCGTTGGTGACGTGCAGCTTAACAAGCTTGGGACCCTCGTGCTTCCTGTTTATTTGTTTGATCTGCGGGAAATCGACAAGGTCATTATTGCTGTGAAAAATTTGGCAGGAAACTTCTCCGACAGCGAAGAACGCTTGCAGATTGTCATGAAGAAGACAGTGGAAACACTGGATGAACTAGCGTCACAAGGTTTCCCACATGAGTGGCAAGTGGAAGTTGTCAAGTTCGTAAAACAGCAAGTCAGCATTTTACTGAGTAGAACTTCGAGATACCCTGTGGACTTGCTGGTAGTTGCTAGCCTTGTGTTCACAATATCTCCACATGCGTACAGATTTATTAGGTCCACATCAAAGTTGAAACTTCTACATCCCGACATAATTAGACGTGTTTGTGGGTCATACCGTGTGAACTCATGCTCTGAGCAACAAGATGCTTTATTTCTGCCGTATGCAGAGAGGCTGGCCGTAGGAATAAATTACCACAAAAAAACTGTGACGCTTGTCATGGACGAAATTCATCTGCAGCCCTACATTGACTACAAGGGTGGTGGTCTAGTAGGAATGGCTACAAACAGTCAAAACGCAGCAAAAACTGCATATGTGTTTATGATTCAAAGCCTCGTGTCGTCAAGCAAAGACGTAGCGCACATCCTTCCAGTGGCGAAAGCAGATGCAATACAGCTGCATCAATTTCTTCGTGAGCTCAATAATGGGCTGGAGGCAACAGGCTTTCGAGTAATCGCGGTTATTTCAGACAACTCCATCAATGGGAAGGCAATGTCATTTTTTTCAGAGCCATGGAAGGTTGATACGGTCTACAAGCATCCATTAGGCCAATCAAGACCACTGCTTTTTATTTTAGATTCTGTTCATATTTTAAATGCATACAAAATAATTGGCTTAAGCAGCGTAAAAGTGGTAAATTTATGTTTTTTCCAGACATCAATGGACTACCTGTCGAGCCGTGCGTGCTAACAGCTTCATTCAACATGCTGCTAGAGCTCCATGAGAGAGAAAGAAATGAGCTTGTACGACTTGCTCCAACATTGTCTTTGAAGGCACTGAAACCTTCGAACTTAGAGCAACAAAACATGAAACTTGTTCTCAAGGTGTTCAACAGTTTCACAATCGCAGCTCTCAACAGTGCAAAACACCAAAACTGCAGCATGCCAAAAGAACGGCCGATTTTATCAGCACTGTCGTAATGTGGTGGCACATAGTGAATGTTAAGACGCCGGATAAAGGGAGGCATCTTCGAGATGACTTACAAGAGCCCATAAAGGCAGTTTGTTGCCCCCAAGTCGAGTTTTTGGAGAAAATAGTCAGTTGGCTTGACTACTGAAAAAGCCTCAAGCATGACACTGGTCGTTTCAATCATGAGACGCACAATGCATTGCGTCACACGTCTCTTGATCTTGTTCAGGTGACAAGCTACTGCCTGGAAAAGCTTGGATTCAGGTACGTCTTACTGGGGAAATTCCAGTCGGACTGCCTTGAAAACAGGTTTGGCAGGCTCCGACATTTATGTGGCGCACAGTACCATATCTTCATACGGCAGATGTATGAAGCGGAGCACAAATTGAGGCTGCAGAAGATCCTAGAGCTGCCGGAGAGTGACGAGATTCCTCTATGTGCCTCCACTGATGAATTTTGTGATGCTTTAAAGCAATTCCAGATTGTAGTTGGAGAAGAGGACATTGCTGCAAAGCAGCACACACTTCCAGCTACAACTTATGTCACTTGTTATTGCGCACATGCTACACTCAAGAAGCTTAAATGTGCATTCTGTAAAGAGAATCTAGTTGTTGAGAGTAGGACTCTTACAATTGAGGCAGTCGAGCTCATAACGAGTATCACAAGAGGTGGACTTAAGTTTCCCCAAGCCGTCGTTGTGAATGCCGTACTGAAGATGAATATTGTTCTCGAGAAACTGACAAGTGAAAAACACGCAGCCAAATTTTATGCCTGTGAAAAGCAGAGAGAACTGCTTGTTTCAATGACAACACTCTTCCTTGAGTGGAATGAAGACTTTGATGTTTGTGACAATGGCCATACGCCACATGTAGTGATAGGGTACATACTTAGTGCGGCAGCCAACACTTTGTTAAACAACATTTGCAAACGAGAAAACAACAAGTTGTCTGAAGCCAAAGCAGCTAAACGGAAACTGAAGACACTCCAGGCGTAATCTCTCGCACATGACTGTTGATGTGTCCTTTGTGTTTTTAAAGCCAAATAGTTTGATCTTCCAGTTTCAAAACCTTCTATAAGATCATAATAAAAATGTTAAAAGCTTTATCTCTACAATTTTTTAAAGTATTGTCTCATTTTTCCTTTTTGCTGTCAACATTGCCTTTCTTTCGGCACTTGAGCTGTTATGTGGAAGAATCATTTGAAGATTTAAATAGATCATATCTAACCCGTTTCGTGTGTGTTCAATTACATCTACTGAAAGTAAGTCAACTAAGTGTCGAAAAGATTTTACAGGTAATGTCATGTTTGCTTTATTTTACTTTTTATGAAAATATTGTATATGAAAAACTTCGCATGAATCCTTGTTCAATGGTTTTATTTTGTTGTTGGTTTGTTTTTAAAAGCATTTTATATAATAAAACATGCAGTCTTGTTTTGACACAATTCTTCTGGTCCATTTACTGAAATGCAAAGTAGACCCTCCAATGCATTCAAAAACTTTACATAAACCAACTAGTCCGATAACGCACTTACTTCAGTATAATCATAACTCACTGAGGGACACTTTCTCACGTGTAGTATTAGAGCCAATAGACTTATTTTCGTTTCCCGTTACCACTGCTCTGCTGCTAGGTGTGAACTTCTCCATTGCACGATGAGCTCATCACAAGGTTCTGTTACAATATTAAATATAGGTGTAAATATAAAAACTTTCGGGGTCTATAACGTTTACACCTGTTGCTAACAAAACTTCAATCTAGGCAGGCCCGTAGCCAAAAAATTTATTTTCGGGTGGTAGGGCACCTGTTGAAATCCTTCACAAACCCCTATTTTCACTATTTATTCTCAGTGAAGCAGCCCCCTCCATCCAGATTTATTCTCAGTAAACAGCCCCCTCCCCCCTGGCCATAGGTCTGCTTCTAGGTGTAAATCTCTGAAAAAAAATGCTACAAGTGCAACTGGGCCGTGAAACGACAAAACGCAAACGTGTGCCGGTCAGATGAGTGAAGCCAGCTTCCAGACAGATCTCACACTGATGACGTCACGTGGGCTTGCGGAGGCCTGAATAAATTCTAGGTGGTGTTGTTTCAAGCCCGTGTTTGCGTAGGTGTGCGATGTCACTGATGCTGCCTTCTTTGGTCGAGCGCAAAGTTGAAGTCGAGTCACACCTGATGTCCACACACAGACGTAATCAGCATACATGAAAAGTCGTACACTTCTTGGATGCTTCCCAACTAGTCCAATGAGTGTTAGGTTGAACAGCGTCGGGCCTAGCACTTCGCCTTTCGAAACTCCTCGGCTACAGTAATACTCGGGCGTCGGGCCATTCTCTGTCTGCACTTGAAAAGATCTATTATATAGGTAGGTCTGAACCCACATATATATCTTGCCACCAGGTCTCACTCGTTCTAATGCACTGAGAATGGCTTCGTGGGTGACATTGTCGTATGCCCCGTTTACGTCAAGAAACAGAGCAGCAGATAACCATTTGCAGGCCTTCTGGTGCTCTACACATGTCACCAAGTCAACTACATTGTCAATTGATAAGCGGCCTCGTCTGAACCCGGACATGGCATATGTATATATTTCGTAGAACTCTAAGTACCATTCTAGACTCGTTGAAATCATTCTTTCTATGACTTTTCGCACACAGCTTGCGAAGGCAATCGGGTGGTAAAAGAAATGTCCAATGGTGACTTGCCAACTTTGAGGAGTAGAATCAGGCGACTTGACTTCCATTCCAGCGGAACCATGCCAGTTTGTCAGGAGTTGTTGTATAGCAGCAAGAGTGCCTTCCGAGGTTTATCTTTTGGGAGACACAGAGGGCGGTAAGGGTTGCTGTCAGGTCCTGGCGCTGAAGAACGTCTACACAAAGCAAGCGCAGCCTTTAGTTCTTTCATCTAAAACGAACACTCCATTCGGAGGTCACGTGAGGATACAGAACAGTCGGGCGTCTTCGTCCCAGTTCAATGAGTCCCGCTGGCAATCCTCCGACTGAAAGAATCTGCAGCATGAATCTCTTCACAGCGTAAATGAAGTGCCAGAGATTTATATAGGCAGCGTTGAGTAATGGTTGTACGAAGACCCCGGACAGTTCTCCAGATTAGTGACAGAGGCTTTCTGGGATCCAAAGACCCATAAAAAGGTACCCATCGTCGCTTATTCATCTTGTCCAAGTAACGCTGTTTTTTCTTTTGTGTGCATCGGGTCACTCTATGATCATCATGACTTCGTGCGTCTATAACGTCGTTCTGCATGACGACGAATCGCTCCGAGTTTCTCGAGATCAATGTCCATATCACTGCAAGGTGAACTCACCAGAAGCGAACGCGTGGTGGACTGTAGGTCATTCTTTATTGCGTCCTCTAGGCTGAATGGTGAGCCGCCAACATAGTCTTCAATAATTAACTTGCATTTTTGCCAATCGGTGCACTGGACGGCTCTGGAGGACTTGAGACTTGGAAAGCCTTCAATGTTCAGGTATGTTGCAACAGCTGCAAAAATAAGCCAAGCACAAGCTTGAATAGAAATGAACAATTTCCCATAATTTCTAATATCAAAACTGCCGGTGGAATTGCCACTAGAAGCAACAAATGATGTTTGCTTAGAAGCTACCTAAAACGACGGTGACCTTCTCTGGTATAAGAAGCTCCTTCGCAGCTTCTACAATGATTTTCTTGCCCGGCAGCACTGTTCCGGTCGCACTCTACGTGGCGAGAATTTCCCACCCCCAAATTGCTTGTGCTGTGTCTTTCAAAAAACAAGAATTGGCTTCTTGTTCTTTAAGATTTTGCTTGCTGTATCCCCTTTGATAACAATTCCCTTGGCCAGGTGAAACTGCAAAAAAGGAAAATATTGTATCTTTAATTTTTTTCTTGCACATCATATAGCGAGGGTGCAAGAGACATGGACTATAATACAAGTGCCCTGTAATGCCCCATTTCGAAGCACAAGAAATATTGAACTACCAACTCACCCAATTCATTACTTTGCTAAACAACGTATACAAATTTTTATTATTGCAGCAGATGAAAATGGAACAGAAATCAGCATTAAAAGTAGGAACTATAAGCTTTGTTTTTCAAGAAATCAAGGTGTGTCTTGTTCAAACTGTGTTGATGGCTCATAATTTGCTTGAACTCACGGTGCCATCCACCATGTAGGAAAGTGAGGGGCTCCTTTCATATTGCTGTTATTTGTTTTCGCAAAAATAATTACACAAACAAACACATATAGCAGTAGTATACCAAAGGGTGTGGTGTGAATGTTTAAGGTAAAAATTCCACATGCACATGCTGCATTTTCATTTGATCAGCACATCGAACTGTGTCCTTGTTGATACTTTCGTCGATGCACAATATGAGCACTAGTGTAAGCATACCACAGATGTGCAGCTCAGCGCGAGTTTCTTTCTCTTTTCCAGAGACCTGGAATATAAATTCATGTTCTTTAGTTCCTTGTTCTTCAGCTTCAATGATTTTCTTTGGTACATTTAGAATGAGCAGGACTGAAAATTTTGCAATTTTCGCAGGTCAACATACACTTGAAGAAGTTAGAGCCCAAAATATAGACGACTACATAGACTGAAAAGCTCGACGTGCCAGAACGCTAAAAAATGTTTCGCATTTATTAACAGAATAGCAAACTTTTGCTGTAGCTGGGTCTCTTTGTGGGAGCCTGTTTTCTGCTATGAGCCTGTGGGCGTCTGTTTTCCACTATAAAAAATAGTAATAAAATAAGAACTGCTGCACCCCAGCTTCAATCCTAAATGAACTTAGAGATACAATGCCATATATACATAAAAAATCTTCCTTTCAAAGCTTTTTTTTTCAGAGTTGTTATGTTTTATTTGAAAGAAATCATGCTCCTCTTTCAATTCTACAGTTTTAGATTTCCACACTTTCACTTTCTCAGTCATTTCTTTCAGCTCACTGCGAGCACACAATGAGTCCGAACCATTCTCTGAGCGCCCGGACATCACATGGATGGTATGGCTCTGTTTGCACTGAAGCAGACAATAGGCAAACATCTACACTAGTGATGAAGGTAGTGATGAATTTGCAACAAACAGTAAGCCTATATCTCATACCAACCAATCTGTTTTCTATTGCCACCTTTAGCTCTTTATGTCCGACGCTAAGACTTCTCAACACTATTGGGGCCGTCGTCAAGGGTGATGGATAATATTTTGTGATACAAGGTCTCTCTTGCCTTTTCCCTGTTCTGCTTCTACTTCTGTAACGTACTTGTAAAGAATTCAAAAGCGTCAAAAAACAAGTTAGATACACAACACTCTGGAAGAATCTACACATCATTGCGTTGATGTAGCTATTCCAAATTTTCTTTTGCTGTACTGCAGACACAAACCATACACCGACCTTTTTTTCTGCTTTCTTTTTTTGTGGCGGCTCCTCTTCATTCGAGCTGCCACTCTGATTCCGTGGAATCTTCGGCACTGGCACCTTTTTTTCTGCGTTCGCTCGTGTGCTTCAGCTTCACTTTCTGATTATCCAAGAGAGAAAGAAAGTAAATAATAATTCACTTACCTGCTATACTAAGGGGATATCTACAACTTTAAAGCAAAAACGCACACAAAATTAAATGTGCAATGATGATAACGATACATTGATGCGGTTGTATCTGATCTGCAGTAAAGCAGATGAGAACTGTTTATGCTGAAAACCAACATAGCAGACCAATCACGATAAAATTTATTTAACAGACATTAATTTAAACAAGCATATTCTTGAGCTGTTTTGAGCTGTGGAAAGCTAAGATGGGTACACAGACCCGATAAATAAAGTTTTTTTCATTAAATAAAGTTTTTTCATTGCATTCCATACACACACCCGATCTGTTCATTGTATTGATCCGGCAGCCGCAAGAGGAGCATGGGCTTTTAGTACATAATGTAAGTGGTATAGTCCATTCTTGATACCTGGACGGAGTGAACAAGCGCCAGTGTCTTCTTGCTTACAGGATCCCTGCACATATGTAGGCTTTTTATTTTGTGGGTGTAATTGCTCGTGGCAGTCATACCCTATAAATAAATTCTCTAAATGGCCAGCATCACCTGGAGGGCGCTCGACGTTCTCTTGTGATGACATTACTCGCAAATATGAGGTGCTGCCATAACGTGAAGCGCGTGTTTATAATGACCTGTTGCCACAATAAATAAATAAATGAATGTCTCGGCAAGCAGCGCTTCCGGACGGACAACTAGACGATCTGAGCTAGAAGAAGAACGTTCAAACGCTTGCGCTATTATTTGCGTTAAATTGTCACACCTATATTCTCAACTGCTCTGATAATAAAATGCGCACTGTTACAGAATCCAAAACACGTACCTGTCAGTATCAGGATCTGGGCGTTATTGAAAGCAGTGTCTTCATCATCCACCGGGTCGTGCCAGAAAGCACTATACGTAGCGCGTTTATCAAAGTCCGAGTCGTTTGCAGGCACGAAATCTTTGAAGTCTCTGACAGCCATGACGTGACGTTTCTCGTCAAAATCCTTGAAAAATCTAACCACCGCAAACATCTCGATGACGCACACAAAAACTGCAAAGTGTTAGAAATGAATGCACGATCGAAGCACAACAACCTTAGGCACACATGAACACACAAAGCGAGACCAGAATCCACTCGATTGGATAGGATTGCATCGACGTGTTTAACAAAATAGCCATTGTCATGCAATGATCTCAAGAACGTTATCTCCCAAGTGCAAGGCAAACTTTATAGTTAAATGTAAAATATTTATATGTAATAAAAATCATAATATTTGTTGGTATGTTTAACACAGGCATCCGTCTTTGACTAGTGTGGGCGCACAGAGTTAATATACAGACTCACTATATCAACTCTAAGTGTGGGCGGGTCTGTTTTGCAAGTGTAATCCAATGCAATTCAGCGATATCCAATAGTGCCGACAAAATTAAGAACGGTGTGTTTTGGTGTTATTTACCTCGGTCGTCTCTATTTTTTACGAATATGCGTCCCCGAAAGCAGCAATTGGGGCCAATAAACAATGCTTCTGAACTTCCGAAATCGACGCGGACGTATCTGCAAAGCTGTGCGTTCGCGCTAAGCTCCTATGACAACCAAAGCGGCATCAATGCTGTCTCGGCGCCAGATGTGTCATGTGGAGACGATGACAACGTGAACAACGTCATCGACGCTGCATGAGAAAATACTGCAAGGCGACAATTCTGTGTCTGAGACTAACTCGACCTCCCCTGAAGCGCTACATGTGCAGAGTGACAATGAACAATCGGCTCAAGAATTGCTTTTAATGGTAGTGAGCTTTGCACTGGAGACCGGCTTGACCTGGGAAGCTGCTGAAGCTCTGCAGAGGCTGATTTTGCATATAATTGACAAACATGACGATCCGCCGTCAAAGTACAAGTTTAAGAAGCAAGTGCGAGCCAGAATCCGGGCCGCCTCCTGATTTCACTTCTACTGTGCGCTTTGCATGAATTCACTAGGAGAGACGTCGGGCGATCTGCAGGAACGAAACAACTTTCAGGCCGGCTTCTCAACTTGTAACAACAGCTACAGCGGAAGAAATTTGATTCTAGATGGCCACTTTCTCGTCACCTTGCCAATTGTGCAGCAGCTTTCTTCCTTGCTCTGTGATCAAGCTGTCGCAAACGATTTAGTTCAAAGGCTGCAATCTTTTAACTATTAAGAGCAAGCCAAAACGTCAGCGGACGTGAGAAAAGTCAGTGAAATAACATAAGGCTCAAGGTACAAAAAAACTGAAACAAAAATTGGGGAAGGGTGACCTCACGCTAACATTCAATGCTGATGGCAGTCTGCATTTCAACTCCTTCAAATTTTCTATATAGCCAATACAGATTGCAGTGAACAAGCTACCACAGCAGTTGAGGTCCAAAAACATTATATTAAGTGCCCTGTGGTATTCGCAGTCACATCCTGATATGAATTATTTTTTGGAAACATTGTACAGCAAATGCGAGGCATCAATGCCAACCAAGGTGTGACTGGCATGGGTGGCACCGGACCATTGCGTACACAAGTGAGTAAAAAACTCTGTTTTAATCATGGTACTGCACATCTGTGGTTAGCTTGTGTCAGGCTCAGATGTCATGAGCACTGTGTGAGGTATACCTAATTCCATACGTCTAAATGGAAAAAAAACTTAACACCTGAATTACAATAAATTATATTTTGACTATAATGCAAGTTCGAATATTTCACTGACAGGGCCTTCAAATCTGTGAATTGAAAGCAGAATGAGGAATACAGGAAGATTTAGTAACTTGGTAGGTTTAATGAATAAGTATAAAACAGTGCTTAAATTTAGGAATGTATCGTGACAATGCACAAATGCATTCATTTTAGGCAGTTTGCTTAAAAAGTAACGAGTCACTCAATAAACCCAGTTGCTAGTTTTGAGCCATGTGGGTCATTTTTTTGTCTGATGTGCTTAGTACTATCATATGTTTATCATAAAAGTAGTATGTCTCTTTTAAAATGAAAGTAATTAAACAACATAAGTAAAGTATAATAAAAGCACTGCATGATTTTGAATAAAGTGTACTTATTGCAAATTTACTGCTTCAGCTGTTGTGCTGATGCTCCGGCCCGAGCAGCACTGCAAAATTTGATGCAGTATAGTACCTACTATGGCTGTGGATGGTGCTCACATCCAAGGAAGACCGTGGATGGTGGGTAAAGCTTGTAACAAATTTTGAAGTCTCATAGACGCTATAACATTCAAGTAATTGTTTTTACATTTTTGTTGCCACGTTCTTATGGTCTTCGAGAAAACGATTCATGCATATATATGGGAGGTTCTATAGTTCATTTACAAGTAATTTCTGTATTCTTTCTAAAGGTTTGTTATTTTTCAAAAATGCTGCTGTTTGACCCACCATTATGATGAATTACATCTTTGAACAAAGAAATTCTCATGTTGCTTAGTATGTCTAATGAAGAGGTTTTGGATTATTGACGAGTCTTTGCATCCCCTGTACAGTGGTTTGGGCATTTTGCTGCCAAGCATGAAGTGGCAGAATTAATTTTAAATTGTAATGGCTGCATTTTGATGAGAACAAAAAGCAAAATGACCACGCTTTTTGTGCATTTATTTAAGGTGCGTTTCCAAAATGTGTCTGAGGCATTCATTGTAGAAAACCAGTCTTAAACCTTAAATACCAGCATATAATGAACTGGAAAGGCACTTTTTCATGTTTTTTGTATGACTTCTTGCTTTGCCAAAGTGTAACTGTCAAGTACCAACTGGGCCTGACAGCAAAGCACGAAGAAATTGCAGAAAAAAACTAAAGAAACATGCAGAAAAGGCTTCAATTCTAAACCAAGCATACAAAGGGTCGAATGGTTCAACACCTGTGATTAACCTGCCACACTTCAATGTCATGTGAAGTTTCACCACAGAAAACATGCATTGTGTGCTTTTAGGTGTAGGGCAGCATTTCACAGAGCTGTGGCTCTTCGCAGTAAATGAGTCATATTACGTTGGTTCACCACAAGCTTTGTCTAAGATAGATAAACGCCTTTGTGCAATTAAGCCCCCTTAATCATTATCACGTCTGTTTCGCTCTCTTTGAGTGTGAAAATACTGGAAGGCCAGCGAACGGCAGCAATGGCTGTTGTATTTTTTGCTACCATGCCTTGAGGGGCTATTTCCAGCACAGTTTTTAAGCACTTTTCCTTTTTTGTGCAAGGAACTGCACTCTTACTGCAAGACACAGGGAGTAAAGCTGAAATTACCGCTAGTACGAGCTGCCTTGCACGGTTTGTCGTTGATGTGCAGTTCTTATATGCGAGAAGCGCATGACATACAAAGTGCGTCAGCTGATGCACTAGTGTGGTGCTGCAAGCTCTCCTCTGGGCACAGCCCTGCTTTAGTTTTGAGCTCAACATTGTCCACCTCAAAAATTGGCACTATCAACTAACAGACAGAAAAAGAACTTTATGGGGTCCTGAAAAACGCTGCTCCTTTAGAGCAACGTCGTGGGCCGGTCCCACTAAGGGTCTGCCAATTCAAATAGTGGAACGGATCTTGATGGGAAGCAGCCAAAAAACTTGTGTGCACAAGCATGTCCATGGACTCTGCGTTTTTTAGTAAAGCCTGGCTGTTCAAGCACTCAATCAGCTGTTAACCTTGTCAGTAAGCCAGGAAAGTATCTCAACCACTGCTTAGCTTGGAAAAAAATCAGCTTGAACACATTACCTGTGAAAGAGTTTTAGAGCATGACAGAGTGATTGGATCTTGGACCATGTTCCAGAGTAATGAATACAAGAGGCCGAGGAAAACGGACAGCACTGTCCTTGTTACTGGGCAAAAAAACGCCCACGCCCAAAAATCAAGCAGATTGTTTCATTCAAAGATATTACAAACTCTACAATAATATTTATTGTGTCACATAGGTTCTACTCTGAGTGTGCCTATAACACACGTCATGTATTGGAATGTCAAAGGGTGAATTAGTTAATTTTAGTCGAATTGTGAGCAAATGTTAGTCTTTGTACCTATGTTGAGTGCGATAGAAAAGTATTTTTATAAGGCTGCCACAGAAAACACTGTTGGCAAACAAAATTGATAGCCATTCAAGTGTGATAAAGTTCAAAATATTCTATTAACTGAAATAATAGTAAAATTTTTAGACCACGTACAGTTCTTGTGCAATTTTTCTTAATATTATGCCTGACAACGAGTTTGGAAACTTGAGATGCTTGTGTTGTTTGATGATCGAGCAAATCTCAACACTTCTGACTGATTGTATGTAATGAATGTTGTCATTAAGATATTTTAGCTTGGTTTTGCAATACGCATAAGTGTTCAGCTGAATTTTCAGCACCGCATGACACTGCTATTAGTATGATGTAGACAGGGTGCCATTGTGATGTTCCACAAAAAAATTGAACATTATTCACGTCGCAGAACAATCACGGTGGGCACATTTGGGGTGCAAATTTCGTGAATCGTACGAGGCAGTTTGTACAAGCAGTAATTCGAGCTGTGCTCACTGCGTCTTGCAGTAAGAGAGCAATGCCTTGTACGAGAAGCGAAAATTACAATTCAATTTGGCATACCAACTTCGCATGAAGCAGTCAAAGCTGACTAGCTGTGCCTTTTCCAGAAACAGGTAGTACATATTCGCAATACCTTACTTGCATGCAAATTAAATGTTTTGACCTCACTCATGTCATTTTTTGTCAACCCCTTAACAATAATGGTTGTAATGATGGAATTGTGTGGTTTCATTGGCTTGAAATACTGTTAATATTTGGCATTCATTGGTGCCACTTTTCACCAACTTTAATGGCTGAGGTATACAACTTTTATTTGTTTATACAGTTTTCATACCATAAATTACCATTCTTAGAAATCACCATCAGGCCTCTCACAGCTATATGAGAGCCAGCATATGTGACTACTGCCGTTCTGATGTGCTAACCTGAAGTTTTCTAACTTCAAGCAGGCTATCTTCCAAGTTTCATTATTTGAATAATATTATTCCTTTACTCTTCAATATTTATGGAAGCGAATACATCAGAAACAGTGTTTTGTTTTCCATGTGGTCCTCTGTTTAACAACCTATAGACAAGTTGGGGTTCTAGGACGACGACGAAGTGCCGATGTGGCAGAATGCCGAATGTTTGAGTTCCATGGTTTTTTGTCAATAACGTTCATTTCACCTGTCAAGCGCGGTCCCCTGCAGGTGTGCAATGGAGGTAGTGCCCTACGGAAGACTACCGGACACTGGAATGACCGCGGGTGTTGCTTCCAGGAAGCGCTACAGCTTCTAAAGTGGCACTGACAGTGATGACACCGAACCATACAACGTCAGCAGTGATGAAGCAGGGGACGACAAATTCGAGCTCGTGAGAAACCACAAGAGAAAAAGACAATTTCTGAGCACGTCACCCAATTCGAGTGAGCCCACTATGCGATCTTCACGGAATACCGATGTATCAACTATCTTTTTCATGCCAGTTCTCGCTAGTGAGAACATGAGACGTCTTAATTGGCAAGCCGTGTCTCTACAGCTAGAGGCACTGGTGCCAAACGACATACGAAGTAAAAGAAGTCAGAGTGAATAGCCGCAAGGACACCTTAGCGATTGACGTTAATCAAGTGACTGCGCGGGGCAGATTGCGTAAGTACCGGAACTTAATGGGATGATAGTCCACTCTCATATACCACTGGCCAAAAAGTGAGCACTGGGGTGATATGTGATGTCGCCGAAGCCTTTAACGATTTCGAGCTACCATCACTTGTTGAATCTGTGGAGCAATTGTGACAGAGACTTAAGGTCAACGTCGTAACTTGCGTTGATCGCTTTGTCCCTATTCGCAATAAGAAAACACGTAAACGAAATCCCTGGATAACACGCAGCATTATACATATAAAACGGCGAGTTAAGAGATTAAAGAAACGTAAAAAAAGGATGAAGGAAGTTGCAGCTACAAAAATCAAGTTGAAAAAAGCCATTTTGAATTCTAAAAATAAGTTCTTTGGTCAAACGCTTATGAACTTCCTTAAAAGTTCGCGATTAAAATTCTGGCGTTACACCAGTGACAGAAAGGAAAGAATTGAGCAAATCGAACATGAGGGTTGTATCCTGACTAAAGTTGAAGACTTAGCAGATAATTTTAATCGCTTCTTTCAGTCCGTTGTTACAATAGGCCAGGGCGATCAAATAGGGGCATCCATCAGTAACAGTGCAACAACAGCAATGGAACCTGTTATTATCAACCGCGAAGGTGTTTTTCAGTTACTGCTTGAGCTAAATGCGAAGAAAGGAAGTGGTCCGGATAACCTACCAACAGAGTTTCTCAAGAGATACGCCGAATGGGTCTCGTTTTATTTACAAATAATATTTGTGAAATCGGTTGAGACGCGAATCGGTCGAACCGCTCGTTAGTAAACAATTACAGGCCCGTATTCTTGACGTCGGTTTGCTGTAAAGTTCTGGAACACGTATTAGCAAAACATATTCTTAGTTTTCTTGATTCTAACCAGTTACTTTTCGCAAGCCAACATGGGTTTCGGCATGGTCTTTCTACTGTGACACAATTAGCTGAAACGCTCCATGGTTTCAATAAAAAAAGCAATGCCCTACTGCAGACTGATGTAATGTCTGTCGATTTTAGGAAAGCCTTTGATAAGGTCTCTCATCGTAAATGACTTTTTAAGCTTGAAAGATCGGGAATAAGCGAAGAAGTATTAAAATTGATAGAGGGCTATTTACCCGCATGTCAACAGGCTGTAAAAATTGAAAATTACAATTCAAGACCACTGGCCGTGTACTCAGGCGTTCCCCAAGGGTCTGTTTTTTGACCATTTCTTTTTCTAATATTTGTTAATGATCTATGTTCAATAGTTGAGGCTCCCATTGAAATTAAACTTTTTGCAGAGGACTGCTTGATTTATTCCCCAGTTACTTGCGAAGGTGACCAAAATAATCTGAACAGGTGTTTACAGCCATTAGATCAGTGGTGTGTAATATGGGACATGGAAATAAACTATAGCAAGACGGCTTTTACGCATATTCACTCTAGTGGGCGGGAATTGTTGTTCATGTGTCACATACGAAGTCACCCTTTAAATATTGCCGATTGTTTCAAATACCCAAGAGTTTGCATTATGCACACATTGAAATGGCACTCGCATATCGATACCATCTGTTCTAAGGCAAACAAAAAACTGTACTTCTTAAAAAAAACTTGAACATGCCACACCAGATGTAAATCTAACTGCTTACGAAACATTCATACGTCCTGTCTTAGAGTACGCTAGAATTGTATGGTCGCCTCACCAGAAGGTTTGTGGGCAAAAATTGAAAGAGTACAAAAATGAGCAGTCCGTTTCATATGCGGTAGATACCGACGCACACACTCAGTCACAGCTTTGCTAAAGTCCTGTGAGCTTGAGTCTTTGGAATATCGCAGGCGAAAACATCACCTCACATTTATTTTTAGGATTATAAGCAGGCAAACAAAGATAAATATAGATTTTAATATTCAGCCCCCTGGAAGGGGGCTGAATTGCTCTACTATTATCGTCTTGATAATAGTAGAGCAATTCAACCTTATTTCACACGCACGAATGCTTTCCGCCCCTCCTTTTTCACAGACAAAATAGATATGTGGACTAGTTTACCCAATGCGGTTGTGCAATAAACAACATTAGTGGATTTTGAAAATGCATTGGACGTTTTTTTTTGTAGTTATGTGTGAGTCACAGTGGTTTGTTTGCTATTTTTATTGTTGTTTATCCATCTCGCATTTATATTAGCTTTTGAATTTTTCTTTTTTGTGCGAACGTTATGTACTTGGTGACACCCTCCTTGTATTGACCCCATGCACGGGGTTGATAGTATCAAATAAATAAAAAATAAAGTAAATAAATTACCAACTCGGACCTACTAGTCTTGATTAAGCCGGGTTCGGAAATGCGATTGTTACAAGTATATGTCGTATCGGCACATCACGACGCGTAAGAATTATATTTAAGGGGGAATCACTTCCATCACACGTTAAAGTGCGCCACTTCCGACACGCAGTTCGCCCTTTCATAGCGAAACCACTTCAGTGCTGGAAGTGCATGAAGTTAGGTCACGTAAGTGGTGTGCATGAACTCTACTGTCTGGTCCCGATGCACTGGGCACCACAACAAGGATACGTGCCAGGCCACGACTTTGAAGTGCTCAAACTGCACTATGAAGAGGCCACATGATGCCTCTTCAAAGGACTGTCCTTTTATTCGAAAGGACCTAACAATACTGAAGAAAAGGGCCAGAGATGATATCTCATACCAAGAAGCAGTTGCATCTATCGCGCGATTACGGTTCCGTTGCCGGCGCTGCACCAAAGCCACCAAAACATCATTTCCTCGCGAAGCTTGTCCGAAACCACAACCTCGCCCACTCTGGTCAGGCGCTGTTGGTTTCAAGAACAAAGGCGCTTCTGCTAGCAGAGGAGCTGACGCTTCATCTTATTACTCAGCCAGAACGCAGCCGTTTTAAGGGAAAATGATGTCTCTACCAGCAATGCAGGTGACGATTGGCCCGTACTCCCAAAGATACATGCGCCTGATGAGAGGCTTCGACAGTGAGACTTCGATCAGACTTCGACAGCGAGGGACACTTTATCAATACCTCATAACTTGACGGATGAAGGACAAGTTATCGGCATGGTTAGCACCCTGGTCAGTGCTATGCGCGTGCTGCTGAGCAAGATGCGGACACTGACAGTTCGAAGCGTGTTTCAACTGCTTGACACCGTCACTCCAGTTCTCCCAAGCTTTCAGAAGTCTGCTGCTTGAGAACGCAAGCGGCACCACCATGGCTTCACCATAGGCAAGATTTTGGGTGCATGGAACCGCGCATAGAAGTTAATGCAACGAATGTGTTCAATTGTTTAAGACACGGATGTGACTCACCCTCTGTGATGTTAAGCATATAACTGCCGTTTTATCGATGGCATGAGTGACATTTCTCTCATTTTCTATTTCTAACTTTTACTACCCTTACCCTCACCCCAGTGCAAGATAGCCAACCGGGCTCAGCCATGGTTGACCTACCTCCCTGCCTTTTTTCATCCTAATTCTTTCTATATATGGATGAATTCTGTGTAAGGCAACGCAGTTGTAGAATTTAGTACCATTCTTTTTTTGATCACTTAGTGATTTCATTACTTATATATTGATAAGAAGAGCAGAGTGTATATTTTCGATCATTACTTTACAACGATGTGATTATAATTGTGCGTTAACATAGTTACATATTGATAAGAAGAGCAGAGTGCATATTTTCGCTCATTACTTTACAACGATGTGATTAGTAATTGTGTGTTAACATATTCAGAATTTATTGGAATGTATGTTACGCGGTAACCCATTTTTTCTTGTATGTTAACTCCTGCTGTGTTAACTCCACCCAATCATATTGAAAGTATGAACGGATGCATGTTTTCGACTTATTTGCCGCCTGGAGGACCACGAACAAAGTGCTGTAAATAAAAACATTTTAATATTATTAGTAAATATGCATACCTGGTTATGTGTATTGTGGGTCTCCTAAAGTACACACATTTTTTTTTCATACTAACAAAACAGCACATGTGCCTTTAATAAATAGAGGAAATATTTATTTTATTGATGTACCACTTTCAGGGAATGTTTGCAGAGGTGAGTGAGAATTGCCATTTAGCTAGCATATATGTTTACGATTGTTTGTTTTATACTTAATCTCTTGAATGAACTTCATAAGCAATGCCTCCTATGAAGACAGCGGTTTTGAAGTTCAACTGAAACTGTGTCAAGCTAGTACAATACTATTTTTTTATTTAGGATGTGCCGCTTTAATTCGCATTATGACTTCACAAGAGTTCATTGAGGTCACACTGATTATCTGTGTAGCTATACATGACTCTTCAGTACAACTCGCAGTGCCACTTGGGCACACGATATTTTTGTATGTTTCTTGTCAAGATTAGCTGTCAGATTTTCTCTTGAGTGCGAAATTCAAGACGCGAACATTCATCTCAATCACTCAGAACTGTGCGTTTACAAATAAGCACTATCAAGTGAAACCAATGCAATCCAACATTCAAATCCGCAGCTTTTCACCAAAACCAGTTCAATCTTCAACTTGAGTTGTCCAACTTGAACCAATGATAACCCAGTTCAAGACCAGTAGCTTTCAAAGAAAACTGTGTTATCCCAGTGGAAGACGAGCAACATTCTACTGGGGCCTGTGTGACCCCATTTCAAGACCAGCAACATCATACTAGTACCTGTATTCAGTCGGCTCGAAAACAGCAACATTTTACTGGTACCAGAACAGCACCTGTTCAAGAGCAGTAATATCCTACTGGTGCCAGTATCCTGTCAGTTCAAAACCAGCAACATTCTACTGGTACCAGTTCAAGACCAGCGGCCTTCTGCTGGGACCATTTGAAACCAGTTCACTTCTGACTGTGACCAGAACAAACCAGTTCACACCCAACTGGGACCACTAGAAGCGAGAATAAACCAGTAGAGAAATTTTCACAAAAGCAAAGTTGGCATATTTGAAGCTAGCGAAATGGCCCCAAGCGCATCATAAGCGTAGCATGTAGTCACGTTGTCCCATAACACACATGTCACGATTATCATGTTTGCACCAATCACATACCTTCGTCATCCAATGAAGCGACGTAATACCAACTTTGGAATATTTGAAGATAGCGATCGAAACGGCCGCAAACGCATCATGAGCATAGCATTTAGTCACGTTGTTACATGACACGCATTTAACGAATATCATGTTTGCACCAGTCACATACCTTAGCTATCCATTCACAAGATGTAATACCAAATTCGGCATATTTTAACCTAGCGAAATGGCCATTAGCGCATCATGATCGTAGCATGTGGTCACGTTGTTACATGACACGCATCTCAAAGCTATCATGCTGGCGCCAATCAAATACCTTCGTCATCCATTGACGTGACGTAATACCATGTTTGGCATAATTGAAGCTAGCAAAACTACCGTGACCGCATCATGAGCAAAGCATGTAGTCACGTTCTCGAATGACATACATGTTACGATTGTCATGTTTGCACCAGTCACATACTTTCGCCATTCATTGACGTGACGTATTAGCAAATTTGGCATTTTTGAAGCTAGCGAAACGGCCACGAGCGCATCATAATTGTGGCATGCAGTTATGGGGTTACATGCACGCATTTTAATATTATCATGTTTCGACGTGCGATTAACCTATGTCGCCCATTCGCGTCATGTAATACCAAATTTGGTACATGTGAAGCTTGCGAAACGGCCGCGACCACATCATGAAGGTCGCATGTAGTCTTGTCGGTGCATGATACGCATGATAAGATTATCATATTTGGACGAGTGATTAACTTATGTCGTCCGTTCGCGTCACGTAATACCAAATTTAGTACATGTGACGCTAGCAAAACTGCCGCTAGTGCATCATGACCGTGGCATGTAGTCATGTTGTTACACATCACGCAGCTGATGATTATCATGTTTCCACCAGTCAAATGCCTTCGTGATCTATTCACATCTTGATTTGATTGATATGTGGGGTTTAAAGTCCCAAAACCACCATATGATTATGAGAGACGCCGTAGTGGAGGGCTCCGGAAATTTCGACCACCTGGGGTTCTCTCACGTGCACCCAAATCTGAGCACACGGGCCTACAACATTTCCACCTCCATCGGAAATGCAGCCGCCGCAGCCGGGATTCGAACCCGCGACCTGCGGGTCAGCAGCCGAGTACCTTAACCACTAGAACACCGCGGCGGGGCTCTATTCAAATCTTGTATAACAAAATTGATATATGTGTGAAGCTAGCGAAACGATCGTGACCACATCATGAGCGTAGCATGAAGTCACGTTGTTACATAACACGTATTTCACGATTATCATGTTTGCATCAGTCACAGACTTTCGCAATCCAATGATGTGACGTAATACGAAATTTGATATATTTTAAGCAAGCGTAACGACCCCGAGCGCATCAGGAGTGTGGCGTGTAGTAGTGTTGTTACATGCACGCATGTCATTGTTATTATGTTTGGACGTGTAATTTGCGTACGTCGTCTGTTTTCGTCGCGTAATACGAAATTTTGAATATATGAAGCTAGCAAAACGGCCGCTAGCGAATCATGAGGGTGGCATGCAGTCATGTTCTTATATGACACGCATCTCACGATTATCTTGTTTGCACCAGTCACCCAACTTCACCATCCATTCACGCCCCGTAATATTAAACTTGGTATATGTGAAGCTGGCGAAACGGCCACGACGGCTTCATGAGTGTGACATGTAGTTATGTTGTAACATGACATGCATCTCATGATCTGCATGTTAGGGTCTGTCTTGCTTTCGCGATACACTCATGTCATACCATACCAGTTTTGCAACATGTCATGTGCTAGAAACCACCGCAAGTGCAGCAAGATAATGAAATATATATGGTGGTCAATATGACATACATATCATGATTTTCTTATCATTACTAGTCACCTATGCTCGTCATACAGTCATGTTATGCGATACCAGTTTTGGTACCGCTACCATTAACGGAACGGCCAGGAGATGTAAAAGTCTTAGGCGGATAGATAGATAGATAGATAGATAGATAGATAGATAGATAGATAGATAGATAGATAGATGGATAGATAGATAGATAGATAGATAGATAGATAGATAGATAGATAGATAGATAGATAGATAGATAGATACGCTCAATGTCACCGAAGTTCGCTTAGAAATGACATACATTAAAATAAAAGCCAAGCCTCGCTTGGAATGAGCCGTAGCTCATCTTCCTCTTCTTTGAGCACGCGCTATGTTTACCGTCTGTAACAGCGACCATGCGTGGTCGACTTCGATGCTGGTCACTGTATCAAAATAGGACACTGCTTAGTGGCTGAAAGTTGTTTACGTCTTTCACCCTCATCGCGAAGTTCGACTGCAGCAAAAGACAGCTCGACTGCCGCTTCGCTACTGGGAGTGGCCATGTTTCTTTTTAAGAAGTAAGGTGGAATACTTACTTCACATTCTTGTTATCCAATTTACTGATGCACATGGCTTCCTTTTGGTAAAAATTCTTTTCTTGGTTTCGCGAGCAAGTGTAAGGATGTGGACAAATTCAGTTGCGTTTATGGTGACGAGTAACAATGAAAATCACGCAATCGCAGAAGCACAGGTAAGGAAATACCCAGAAAGAGAATTAGTCGCGGACACAGTACTAGTTTTCCGGACTGTTCCCTGGTATTTTTTTACACGTGTTCCCAAACTTCTGTGTTTCACGCACGCCATGTTTATCAGTTCGCCCCAATAAACTTCAAAAAAAAAACTTCCTGGCCAATGTAAACTTCAAACTCAGAAGTTTGGCATATATCCACAAGTATCCTTACCTGTGCAATGTTGTGAAGCAAGATAGCATAAACTTGGCTCAGGCTTATTCCGCTTTTCTTGGCGAAGCGCCGGTTACCGTCAGGGACGATTGCAGCATGCCGTGGTATGATTCCTTGGCGAAGCACCCAAAGGACTGCTCTTTCGTGCCAATCCAACTTGACGTCCCAAGTTGGCGAGAACTCTGTGCGGGGAAAAAATAACTAGGAAATAAATTCTGGTGCAGAGGTGGGGGGTGACGAAAATATTGCGTATTGTAGCACTTAAGCTTAATAACACAAATACACTACCTGCCTGTCTAAAAATTTTCTTGAGTGTTTACAAGCCCCAACATCACTTTTGTGGCATATTTAAGGCCTAATGGTTTTTGTAGCAGGGTCCAGGCTTCTGCGGCAGTAGACTCTACTGGTTTGGAACTTGTTCGTGTACTAATATTTCTTCATACCCGCCTGGTGGAATAGTGGCTAAGGTGCTCGGCAACTGACCCCTATGTTAAGAGTCCAATCCCGGTCATTGTGTTCACAGAGGTCGGTGCACCGTTCGACGCCAGAGCATGGTAAAGAACACCAGATGGTCGAATTTTCCCGAACCTTTCACTACAGTGCCTCTCACAAACATGCCGTGGTTTTGGAACGTAATGCCCAAGGTATGAATTATTATTATTATTATTATTATTATTATTATTATTATTATTGTTGTTAATCTTATTAATAATATTATTATTATTAATCTTATTAATATGTGAAGAATATGTGCCTGCAACGAGCAACATCGCCAACGCCCGGCTCTCTCGGCTCGTGCTTCGGTTCGCTGCTGCGCCGGTCTCTGCTGGACGGTTCATCACGCTGTCTTGCCGTAGTCGTTAACTACTAATAAACCTCTTCATATCTGGTGGAGGGTGCTGTTTGTCCCCGTCGCTACACCCTGGAGCTGCGAAGCCGCACGCTACCGCCCGTCATGACTGACAACGCCAACCCATCGGCGTCTTCACCCCAGTTCAACTGTCCCAGCCATCCTAGGCTACGGGACACAAAGGTCTTCAGCGGTGCGGATGGGACCGACGTGGAAGACAGGCTCGAGCACTACGAGCTGTTGAGTGCCAATAACAAGCGGGATGAAGCCGACAAGCGGAGCCACATCATATTTTATCTCACTGGCGTCGCATAATTGTGGTTTAACAACCACAAACACAACATTCCCCCATGGAGCGTCTTCAAGACGTCATGTGCCGAGGTGTTTGGTCGGCCGGCTGTCGCAAGCAGCGGGCAGAACAGCGCTTGCGCGTCCGCTCTCAGCAGACTGGAGAAACTTTTATCAGCTATATTGAGAATGCCGTCGACCTTTCTCGACGCGTGCATGTCACCATGCCCGAGTCGGACAAGGTCAAACACATCCTTAAGGGCATCGACGACGGCGCTTTTCAAATGCTTTTGGCTAGGAATCCAAGCACAGTTTCTGAAAGTGTCAGCTTTTGTCAGAGATACGACGAGTTGAAGAAGCAACGCACTCTGACTCGGCAGCCTCAAGCTGGTGGTGAGTCGCTGTCCAGTTTCGACTCCATGCCTGACAATTCACCTTTGCTTCAGCAAGTCCGAGCCTTCGTCCGTGAGGAAGTCGCCCGCTAATTTTCTCTAGTGCCCTTTACTCACGACACCACCACCCGTCTATCTGCCCCACTTCGCACTGCTTTATCGGAAAAGGTTGCACAAGCTGTCCCTCTTGCGCACTACGAGCCACCTCTATCTATCCATAGTCACTGCCCGGGTGTCGCACAGCCGGTAAGCGCTCCTGTCGCCTATCCGCCAGCCGTTCAGCCTGTGGCCGCGCCCCTAACCTATGCAGCGCAGCCTGTGGCCCCTCCTGTCGCCTTTTCGCAACAGATTCAGACCAAGCCGCGCCGCTCACACATGCAGACGCTGTACGTAGGCTCCCGCAACCACCCTACACCACGCGCTCACAGCCCGCACACCCGGCTGCTTATACTGCACTTTGGGCGGCAGCACCAGTCACCAATCCCTGGAGGACGCCCGATAACCGACTGGTTTGTTAAGCCTGCCTCACTCCCGGACACGTTGCTCGCTACTGCCGCCGTCGACCACAGACGTTCGGCAACTATGCCCGGTCGTCGCAACCCAGCAGCCAACCTTTCGTCCAATACGGGCCGGTCTCGCCACCTCGCTATACCCGTACTGACCACCTTGACTTCCAGCCGCAACGCGCACCCTTTCCTCGTCGGCGATCGCCCTCTTCCATGCCTCGCCGAAGCGGACCCTCCGACCAGGAAAACTAAGCACCGCAGTTCAAGAGGCAAGAACTGCGCCGTTTTCGAACTGTCTAAGCGCTCGCTCCTCTCCTGCTAACGTGGTCGCAGTAACTGTTGAAGGTTATTGTACTTTCGCCCTTGTAGACACCGGTGCCGCTGTTTCTGTTATTGCCGCGAATCTCTGCCTTTTAATACGTAAAGTGACGACGCTACTTTCGGGACTGTCGCTTCACACCCCAAGCGCACAGCAAGTAACGCCTCGAAGGCATCGAAGGCATTCTTTACATTGTGGAGTTCATTGTTCTCGCTGTCTGTTCGCAAGACGTCATCCTCGTGTGGGACTTCCTATACCGCCATAATGCCATCATAGACTGCGCACGCGCCGAAGTTGAGTTTTCACCCTTGTGTGATGTCCCATTACTGGACGCTCTTCATCAGCCGCCGAAGTTCCTTGTTCATAAAGATACCAATATTCAACCTGGAAATTTCGCACTTGTTCCCGTTCCATGCAACGCCTACACTGACGCTACAGTCCTTTTTATGCCTTCCGATATCTTCAAAGGCGTCGAGTTTTGCCGCTGCCTTCGCAACAATCGACCTTGCCGCCGGAAGAAGCAACATGTTCGTGAGCAATCCGCTTTCCACACCTGTCACTTTGCTTGCTGAGGAATGTCTCGGTCACGTGCAGCATCTCGACCCTTCGTCTTTAGTTGATGTCCCGGACGACTACTGCGACCACCCAAAAGCACTGTCGGCACTCGGGGAGTCGTCCAATGATACGTTTTCTAGCGCCATCACCGACACTCTCACTCCCACCGAACATGTCGACCTGCTTGATCTTCTGCATGAGTTCAGGAGTTCTTTCGATATCCCGCAACCTCAACTGGGCCGCAAGTCACAAGTCAAACTTCATGTTGACTCCGGCCTACACGAGCCACTGCGTCAAAGACCATACCGTGTCTCCGCTGAAGAGCGCCGCGTGATCAGCGATCAAGTCGAAGATATGCTTCGTAGAGACGTCATTCGAACATCTCACAGTCCCTGGACGTCTCCCGTCGTCCTGGTGCGTAAGAAAGACAGATCTATCCAATTTTGCATGGACTATCGTCGTTTGAATAAGATAACCCGCAAGGACATCTATCCTTTGCCACGCTATAATGACGCCATTGACACCCTTCACGGAGCGAAATTGTTCTCGTCGCTAGATTTGCGGTCTGGCTACTGGCAGGTCCCAATGGCTGAAGCCAATCGCCAAAAAACCGGCATTTATTACACCAGACGGACTATACGAACCTAACGTCATGCTCTTCGGGCTTAGTAACGCACCTACCACGTTTGAACGTCTTATGGATAATACGCCACGTGGCCTCAAATGGAATACGTGGCTCTGTTACCTCGACGATGTCGTGGTTTTCTCCCATGATTTTCCTACGCACCTCCTGCGCCTTAGGCACGTTTTGACTTGTGTGACCAACGCTGGCTTGCGGCTTAGCCTGAAAAAATGTCGCTTCGCTGCACGCGAGCTCGTCGCCCTAGGCCACATCGTGTCCAACCACAGCGTATTACCTGACCCAGCAAAACTTCGAGCGGTCGCAGAATTTCCCAAGCCAACGACCATGAAAGAACTTCGCAGTTTTGTAGGCTTATGCTCCTATTTCCGGCGATTTGTTCGCAATTTTGCATCTATCATGTCACCGTTAACCCATCTTTTTCGCGTTGACGCGAAACTCTCCTCCTTGTTCCCTGCGTGTGACGTTGCCTTCACTACTCTGCGCCGTCTGCTCACCTCCCCACCTATTCTTTGCCAATTTGACCCCACGGCTTGTCATTGTTATTTTGACCCCAATTTGACCCCACGGCTTGTCCAGACCTTGTCATTGTTAAACCTCAACTCGATGGCCACCGAACAACGTCGTGACCCGTAGATCGCCTCTTTTATCAAATATTTATCTGGCACGCCCAACCTTCCAGTATCTCGATCCCTCCGACGTCAAGCTTCCCATTTCGCCATCCGCGATCTTCATCGACGCAACTACGCTCCCGATGGCCGCCGGTGGCTGCTGGTCATTTCACGCACTTCACGATCGCAAGTATGCACCTCTCTTCACGACGATCCGCAATGCGGCCACGCCGGGGTGTTCAAAACATATGAACGCCTTCGCCATTGCTATTACTAGCGTGGCATGTACATTTTTGTACGCAAATTCTTTTTGTACGCCAAGCCTTTTGATCGCGTCGGCGTTGACCTCTACGGCCCCCTTTCATTGACACCAGATGGTAATCGGTGGATTATAGTGGCGGTTAAGCACCTGACACGCTACGCTGAAACAGCCGCTTTGCCGAGCGCTGCAGCTCAGGATGTGGCCTCTTTCATGTTACAACACTTTATCCTTCGACATGGTGCACCTCAAGAGCTCCTTGGTGAAAGAGGCCGCGCTTTCCTCTCCGAGGTCGTCGAAACTCTGCTTTCGGAATGCCACGTCATTCATCAGAAAACGACAGCATACCACCCGCAGACTAACAGGCTAACGGAATGGTTCAACCGCACGCTAGGTGATATGCTCTCAACGTACGTGGCATCTGATCATAGCAACTGGTACCATGTTCTCCCATACGTCCCGTTCGCATATAACACCACAATACAAACCGCCACGGGATTCTCACCTTTCTTTCTTCTCTACGAACATGAGCCTTCCCATACAATTGATACCCTGCTTCCCTACCGTCCTGATGCTTCCGAGTGTCCGCCTATCTCCGATGCTGCTCGACAAGCCGAAGAGTGCCGCGAGCTCGCCCATGTGTTCACCTCGGAAGAGCAACAACGCCAGAAAGAAAACCGTAGCACCTCTCTTCCGGATGCCAGCTATGCCCCAGGGTCTCTTCTGTGGCTTGCCATCCCATACCAAAGTCCAGGACTCTCCTCGAAACTTGTCCCCCGGTACGAGGGGACTTACACCGTTTTGAAGAAAACCTCTCCAATTATTTTCCTAATTGAACCATTTTCCCTATCGGATGACATGTGCCGGCGTGCACGTGAGATCGTCCATGTTTCCCGACTGAAACCGTACCATGAGCTTCTACCTGAAACTTCTTAAGTCGCCAGGATGGCTCCTTTTTCAGCGGGGGCGGTTGTGAAGAAGATGTGCTTGCAGCGAGAAACATCGCCAACGCCCGGCTCTCTCGGCTCGTGCTTCGGTTCACCGCTGTGCCGGTCTCTGCTGAACGGTTCATCACGCTGTCTTGCCGTTGTCGTTAACTACTAATAAACCTCTTCACAATTATTATATCAAAGACCAACCATTCTTACTAAGAATTTCGTCCACGTGCCGGTGATTTTGCATGTATTCAGTATTCTTCTGTTTCCAGTCTGTTAGGCATTCGCCGTATTCGGAATTCATTAGTGCTAGAGTACTTTCGGTCAATATTAGTTGTTTTTTACTTCATTAAAGAAATGATGGTAGTTGCAATATGTTTTCAGAATTCGCGCTCGAAAGTGTCATTATTAACTTTTTTAAGAACTTGCCTTGTAGTAAGGAAAATACAGGCATATCAAGTCCTGCACAAATTTCATAAAATACTTTTCATAATTAAACATTTCTACACACTTTAACCTCACGTAACTTGTCACTCAGCACCTTTCTCTTTCATATCATTCTCATATTGAGTTGTATTCACTCCAGGAGACGCCTGGAATAAACTATGTAAGCTCGATTAGATTTTGTCCGACCTGTGCAAGTTTGATGAATTAGGGTAAATAATGAATGAGTTCCCGGCCACCATAAAAAATTACATTTTATGGCCTTTTTTATACTTTCATGGCTTTATTAACGTCCATAGTTAACGAAAAAGTCGTCTTCTAAGTGGACCAGTAAACGTTTTATTCGTTCTTCAGATCTTTCCAGTTTAAAGCTAATATCAATCTCTTGACAAACAAAAATAGACAGATTAGTCACCAAGTGTAACTAATAAATGACACTTCTGCGCAGGTACACGGAATAATAACTGTTTGGGTTATAATGACTATCGGTAAGGCAAGGTTGCTTTAATGAAAGCTAACCTAAATCTACCAGCCTAAATCACATGATATTTGCTTGCATCAAGAACTTTATAATAAAACTTTTCAATGCTAACAGATTCGTTTTTGCTAAAAAGGACCCTACTTGCCGCCTTGTTTTGTATCTGCCTAGTTCATTCAAAACTTCATTATTAAAACTCCCTTGAGCCGCACAAGCTCTTATTATGTTTCTTCATTTGCAACGAGCTAGAAATGGCTGCAACTACTTTCCTGTGTTCGTTTCTGCAATCGAACACGCTGCTGCCTGCCTGACTGCGTATGATCAATACTTGCCAAGTCGCCCCTCTCCGTACCACCTTCGGGGCTTCTGAGTATGAAATAATTTTAATAAAAGGATGTAAACGAACAAAAAAGAGAGGGAGAGAAAATAAATAAATAACACAAGGGCTTCTGTTGAATGAATCAGCACGGTTGAATTGCTCAGTCATCTCAATGTATGGCACATATACGCCGCCCCTGTGCAGCAAGCAGATTACCTTGTCAGTATATGCTCCCACGCATCACAGACTAGATTCCTAGAGGAGGCACATGGGTTAGGGGGTGACGGAGAGTTAGGCGGGAGTTCAGGAATTTAGCAGGTGTAAAGTGGCTGCAGAGAGCACCGGATTCAGTTGACTGGCCGAATATGGAAGAGGTATTTTTCCTGCATTCGCCATAGTCAGACTGATGATGGTGATGACGACGACTATGATGATGATGATGACTATATGTACCCAAGTGACAGTGGTCTAAGCCCTCTTTCATGGCCTACCAGATTGGAATGTATAACTCACATGCGCAAAATTATTAAAGCCCTTAAGAAAGTGCCTTAAGACAATATTTTAATTGGCACAACAACAAATCAAACTTATAATTTTATAATCAAAATAGATGCTTGCGTAATCTTATCAACAGCACTATGGCACAAATTTGTGCTCGCATATGAAGGAAAAAGCCTTGAATCCCGTATTTACAAATTATCTATACCATTTATTCACGCTTTCCTTATTTGCCTTCACAGTAAGATCATATGATGAGCAAAGGTCAGTATTTTCAATTATATCTTGTAGTTATCTTCACACTGTTGCCCTTTTCGTACACTAATAACGCACGTCGAACGTACATGAACATAAGGAAAACATAGCGCCAAGATGAGATTACTCTACAAATGTGGGCCTCTCACCTACCACAGCCTCTTAGCAAACCAGGGCAGGTGAGTGATCTGGTATGAGTACTCACATTGTCTACCTTATACCAACCTCATGCTTTGATGTAAACACGTGGCGTAGGGTTGTAGTCAGAGACAAATGGAAGCTTGTGAAAGCACGAAATGAGTGCAAACATGAGCACACCATCACATACGTTGTATCCTGCCATCACGTGGAACAGTCACTTTGCAAAATGTGGGTTCATTTCGCAGGGTATGGCAGCACCACGTCAAGCGCACAAAGCTTGAAAGAGGAGTAACAAAACGACTGGTTGAGAGCCTAGAATTCGCTAAATGGGTGCCTCTCACACAGCGGCTAGCGGCGACTTCAAAGAATAATGTTCCGCGATCGTATGGCAAGTGCACAGCGATATCTGGATTGGGGTCTTTCCTACTGCATATGTTGTGAGACCTAACGTGCTGCCAAAATTTATTATTACACCACATCTTCTACAGTGCGAGCGATTGATATATGTCACTTTGTTTTGCTAGTCCTCTCACCTACATGCAGGGCAACTAGCTTGACATTATAACGTCACCATGATACGGGTGCAACTTAATAAAGTCACTTGCATGGCTTTTGCTCACCTCGTACAAACTGTATAAAATGACTCGTAGAGCATTGGTTTTGTTCTTCCTTTATGAAAGTGCAGCTGCCTTCTGCCTCTGCTCAAACCAGAGAAATCGCGTATCGACATAGCCTCCTATTGCCCCATTGCACTTGCCAGCTGTTTGGGAAATATGATGGGAGAGAATTGTGCTGACTCGCCAACAGTAGTCCCTGGAGCATACCGATACATACCCTGTTGCTTTGACCGGCTTTCGACGAGCACGGTCTTCCATAATGAATGTTATTGACCTTGTCACGTCTGTACAACAGCAGAAAATTTTAAAGAGGTTATCTTGGATATTCTGTTCTTGGATATTAAAGGTGAATCTGACAATATATTACGTGAAACTATCCTGAACGCCTTCGGCAACATCCGACTGGGAGGCCGCATCTAGCACTGAATCCACAACGATTTAAAAAACAGAATCTTCTTCGTTAGGACAGAAGATAGGGCAAGAAGGCGCCATTATACTTATCGCGCTGTGCCTCAGGGTGGAGTCCTGATTCCCATACTTTTTTCCCTTGCGCTCATCAGCCTCGTAAACGTTCTGTCGCAGTCCGGGCGTCTGTCAATCTACGCAGACGAAATCTGCATCTGGGCATCAAGTGTCTAGCGCCTGCACGTACGAGCCAGGCTTCAGAGAGTGGCTATCCTCACGTCAAGCTACCTTCAACGATGGGGAGCGGAGCTCTCATCTGAATATTGAATATCTCATATGAATATATATAGACAATGACCCCATACCTCATCAGAAATAAGAGACACACGATCATCTATCAAAATACCCTCCGTTTCTTGGAATCGTGACTTGTCCTGGAGCCCTCACATCACTCGCATGGAAAAGAAAATTACCACATTCACCCACGTACTTATGTTTCTTGCGTAAAAATGAAGGGGTGTTTCGGTACGAGCCATGCTCCAACTGTATTTTGCACTTTTTCTTGACTTCAGTGTTACAGTCTGCCCGTGCTCGGTAAGGCCCAAATAACAAACGTAGGCGTCCTCTAGTCAACAGGAGCTTGAGCACTGAGAATATGCCTCAGGCATCCGAGACGCGCATCCTCAGCAGCGACTGTCGAAATCACTCGGGAACACCTTATCACAACGCACATAAGACATGCCACCCGGATTTCAATCGCCTCACCTCCCCTTTCTACTATCTTCCAGACCACGCTCTGCATTCTGCACTAATATTGCCCCACATCGCACGGTGATTCCACGAACTTCACGAACGCAGCAAGACCACCATTGCCTTTGTGGTGTCTAAATTCCCTGGAAGTCCTGACAATCATTCTCAAATTTAAAAAGAAAGGAGTTTGTCAATTTTGGTCCTGAAACAAGCAACACTACTGTTTTTGCGTGAGAAACATTGTGGCCACATTCACAATTACACAATTGGGTCGGCTGCTTCAGCAAGTTCAACAGGTGCAGAGGTAGGTCAGAAGTTCGTCCCGATAAAATTCAAGTCATCGCAACTCACACCATCCATGGCTGCAGAGCTCGCAGTCATTCGTGCTACTTTGGAGTTCCTAGTAGAAGAACCACAACAGGCATGGTCAATCTTCTACGACTCCGCAGCAGCCCTCATGGGCATCGCCTCGCCATATCGTCATGGACAAAATTAATAGCTATACGCTGAAATAAGACTGCCTCGTCAACGGGCTATAGAGAAACTGCGCGACAAAGCGTGTGGATGGATACCGGGCCACTGCAGCATCGATGGTAACGTCAGTGCAGATAGATGAAGCAGCCCAATCTGCCAATGATTATGCTCTTTGCGCAGCTACACGATTATAAAGAATGGATGCCGCTACAAAGTTTCAATCACTTGCACTACAACTAACACTTACTCAGTGGAATTGGGCAGCATTTACAAACGTCCGCCTTCATAAATTGAACCCTCACCTACAGCTCTGCCTTCCAACAGGAATAACCAGAGCTGAAGACACACTTTTGTGCCGTCTCTAGATAGCGATGGTCTTTGCGAATGCTTATTCGTTTTGGATCGGAATAGCCAGCAGCCCTACATGCGACAACGTTGGCTGCGCGGAGACATTTTGCCATCTTCTCTGCGAGTATCCTCGCTTCACTGTGCCGAGGACGTCCAAAAGTTATTGATAGACTTGACAATCGCCAATTGCCGGAAGAAAGGATATTGGGACACTGGCCGGGACCGTCCTCGGCACGGAAGGCGTTGAGGGCGTTGTTGCGCTTTTTGATGGCAAGTGGTCATAGAGACAGACTGTAAGCAACGTCGTGAATCGTATTGTTGACATTCTTCCTTTTTTTCTTTTTGAACATATCTTCTCTGTCATAGTTTATTCCCCTTAAACACCTTCCCAAGCGCGGAGTAGCCAGCCGGTTTGAGAAATGGCTAACCTCCCTGTCCTTCCTCCATTCTTCCACCTCCTCCTTTTTGCATACTATTTTTGTGTTAGCACAGCGATGATTATTCCACCAGGAGGCTGTCATAGTAATATCACTCCAATTTTTTGAGCCACGATTTCGGTTTTTGAAAACATCCTAAACAGACAGTTTTCTCGTGTAATAATAAAATGAAGTGAACATAATCGATATGTGAGAGTTCGTGCATCCGTTACTTCAATAAATAACTTACCTAGAATACCACTGCTACCATAGCAAGTAACTGACGTCACTGAAGAGTTACTCTCAACCGTTGTTCTAATCAGTTTGCTAAACATCCACATGCCAAAGTTGTTTTCTTGGACGTAGAATATTAGGAAAGATTCAGTTCCCCTGTTCTTGATCGTCGACAGTTGATGCGTGTCTAGCTGTGTACGGTACAAGATCTTCTAATAAATTCTTGTTTAACGTACCTGTTGTCTCACTCGCGGAGATATTCATGTCTGTTGTCTGATGCAAGTAAGGCCGTTTCTCTACTTCGTCTCATTCCTGACACGTCAGTGCCTTCTAATAAATCTGGGAGAGTTAGAAGCGATACTAATTGCAAACAGACAACGCGAATAGTGCAAAGGGTCAGCTGGACACAAGTGTTCGCAGTCGTAGCATGACAGCACCGTTACCTGGCTGCAAACAAAAGCGACAGCCACACGTGCGAGTGCACGCCTCGCTTTTTTTTGCTGCTTGCAACCACTGACTACAGGTTTATTGCCTTTTCGAATTACTCTTTTCAATTTTGAATATCATGACATTACTTGTCTTCTTTCTAAGCTTTTCCGAACTCAAGTTCAACGAGGGTCATTATTAATTAGAAAGGAACGTCACATAAGGTGGTAGCACATGAACATCTTTCGAATTAGACGCCTAACTGTGGCGTGGCAGTAGTATGCTTGCTTAATAATTCACACAATTTGAGGATGTAAACAGTACGAAACACTGCATGATACGAATAGTCTGAAATAAAAAAACGAAGTCATGTACAAACCATAATGTATAGTGAGGAGATGTGTGTGTGTTTCTCGAGTAGATTTAATGCACTCAAAGCACACCGTCATTGCGCTATAATAATTTCACGAAACTGTCGCAATAAAAACAAAAAAAGCTTTTTAGGCGAATCATGCGCTCACTGGACAAATAATAACAAGCACTTAGTATTGTTGCCTGTAATGAACACTGGTGCTGCCAATCCATTATATTACGGATGGGTCTCTTACGTTTTTCAAGCAGTACTAACAAGCCGGCGATCAGTACTCTTTGATTTTTTTTTTCAAGACAGAGTTTTGCTGTGGAAGTTTAGCGAAAGATCTGTTTTCTTTTTTTAATATTTATGATGTTGGTAAATAACAGCATAGTAGCTGTCACAGAACGAGCGCTAAAAATGAGCGCGCCGCCAAATTCTTGCGACAACGGGCGGGAGAAACGCCGCGAGGTCAAAAGAAAAAAAAAGAAAACAAGCATCCAGGGCTCCCCGGGCGCGCGACGCCTCTCCTCTCGGAAGCGGCGAAGCGATGAACCTCCTCACCCCACAGCGGCGGCCGAGCAAGCCCGCGATTTTTCTAGAACGAACGGGGCGGGGTCAGACCGAGTTGAATCATCCTCCGGGGAGGGCAGTCGAACCGTCTCGTGCCTCTCCCCAGCCTTCGCTGCGCATCGCGCCGACGGAATGAGGAGAACGTTCTGGAAGGTGGCGCGGAAGGTATTTAATCGAGCGGCCGAGACGAGAAAGGAGGAGTAGACGGAAGTGAGCGCCAGAGCGCGTAGGGATTCCGCCATGTAGTCGGCGAAGGTTTTTGGTCCGTAGGGACGAAGCCGGAGATGAAGAGGATTTCCACCAGTGGGTGAAGGCTCGAGCTACAGGCAAGAGCGTGTGTTTACCGCTATTGAGCGAGGACGCGTGGCAACAGCTGCGTGTGTGAAGCCGACGTGTTCCGGCGAAGAAGTTGAAGTTTGAAGAGTGGCCAATTGAAGACGGGAGGTTTCCTAGAAGAGAAACTTCGGGGGCTGCGGAACGACAACAACGCTGGACTTTGAGTGAGTGATTCTCGGAAGAGTATCATCTAAACTTTGGTTCCAAGAACTTTGGACTGAATAGGTTTTCTATCGCTTTAGTCTTTAAGTGTCTTGGTTGTTCAATGCATGCGACTGCATTGTAGTGCGTATTGTTGTCCGTGTCCGTTGTTTCAAGTGTGGCTGATTGTATTGTGTAGTACGTTGATTGATTGGTTTGATCGGTGACATATTGTATGCAACTATTGTGGAGTGTGCATTTTTGTGTATTATTTTCGATCTGCCAATATTGAGAATATAATTTGTTTGTTTATCCACTCTCGGCTCTGACTTGTTTTTTGGGCCACAGCCGGCGTCCGCTGGCGCGCCAAAAGGGACCACTTCTAAATTGTCCACGCTTTCGTGGTGCGGTTCGGGGGGCCGATACTTCGGCTCTTGGAATTAGCCCGGCGATTGCCTCCCTAATTAACGGGACAGGTGTGACAGTAGCATAAGTTCCATGATTTGTGTGTAACAAGTGGACAGGTCAATTAGGTTTCAACTTCAAAGGAGAACTGCTTCAATAATTCTAAACCACTTCCCTGTACAGCAAGTTTTTGCTGGCCAAGTTGGCAAAACAGTCACTGCATGAGCGGCTACACATAAGGCAAACATAGACAGAAAAGAAGGTGTGACCAGGGCGTATTCTATCAGTAAGCTATGAAATTTCTAGTGTAGATATCCGGAATTGAAAATCTGACTATAAAATTGACAAACAGTGTTGCACTTTTAGGGAGCCAAAAAATTTATAACAAGACAACCATATCCAAGATGTATTTCAGTGCGAAGTTGTTTTAACGCTTCTCAATACAGCTCTGCTCACAAAGCCACCTAAGTGTAAGCACAGACACCCCAAGAAAGTTGGAGGTGCATTCTCAGGCCAGCCTGTTACTCTAGATGGTCGACAACTAGAAAGTTGAAACCAGCGGAATGTCATGCAGTCAGCGGAAGAAGGTGACAAATGAGAAACTAACTTGTAACATATCCTTTACCGCAATCCCACATTTCTTCCCTTGTTTGTCGTCGACAGCGCATTTCTTACAAGTGAAAGAAACAGCATATATGCCCTGTATAGATTCGCTATTTAGTGGACTTCCGCAGCAGGACCACACAGAGATAGAATTAAGCATACTGAATGAACTGTAATGTAGCATTTCAATCATCATTGTTAGCGCACTCGGAGCAGTAAAGTGCACAGCCACGATCCGTAGAACAGCGCCTCTATAAATTCGTGCATCCACGTGCCGGCAACGGTTAGAGCACGACTTGCGAGAGGCTTGACGTGTGCACCTGCATGCCTTCCAAGCTGCTTATCACGTCAGTGTGGCGGTAGAAGCATTTTTGTTTTCGTGTACGTATCGCGACCTGTACGTTCGGTCATGGCGGTGCCTTGTCACAACACCCCGTTACAACAACACTGCACTACATTTTCTGACGACAGCTTTAAATATTTTAGGCGTAACTGTCAAGGCAACAGAAAGTACTATAGCTCATTTATAAGCAGACAGACAGGCATTTTCACTTTTTATGACAAAGCTGTCAAAACAAATAGAATCCAGCGTAACCATCAAACTCTGATTCGCTAAACACCGAGTAATGCACCTACAGTCATAATACAGCACTTCAAAGACCAACGACCTCACGCACAGTATCTTCTTGCTATTTCATTGGTTTTTTCTTGCCTGAATAATAGCTGCATTGCTGTTGGTATTACATAGTCCTCTAACGAGAAATATTCCTGGCGCTACCTGAAGAAGCTCCGTTCACACGCGGTGGAGGCGATTGACTGTTGTCTTTGCTGTCACTGAAGTCATGAAGCCTTGTAGTGAGTAAAGACAACTTACCTAAACGAAGAAATGCAATACCGCGCAGGTGTTTCCGTCACGGGAATGTTTTGGTTAGCCCAAAAGCACTAAGTAGGTTAGTTGCGGGAGTGTCAGCGGGTCTTCGAGACTTTACCCGTAAAGGGCCAAGGTTTATTACTTAATTATGCTAACGCATGCAGAAAAAAAAGAAAAGACGCGAGAAGCAAGATGAACAGTACGAGGCGCTCTCGCTGGGCGTATCGACAATCGTGTTGATTCTTAATTTGCGCGTGCATAGCGTGAGAGAACTTAGCTCCACCGAAATGCATGCGCTATTCAAGGAAGTCAACGCACTTTAGCAGAAGACGCGGTGAAGGCTCCGCCTACAGCCGTCACAGCGCTTGCGTGCTAGTCCTCAAGTACTCGCGAAAGGCGCCCCAAGAAGCCATGACCCGGGGCCACACAGTGTGGTGTCGAAGGTGGAAGTGGACACACTTGTACGCTCGCGTGTTCACGTTTGATTCACGCCGTACGCGAGAAAGGCTTTCGCACGACTAACGACTTAACAAACAAGACAATGTTCTAACTGCGCCAAACGAAACCGAAAAAGCGGGAAGCCTTCGCGATAGTATTGGCCCCGAGACCTTGGAGAGGCACCTTCTCGCGTGTGACGTCAACATGGGAATTCCACTTGCAACCGTGCTGCAGTCGCCGCAGCTCCTGTACAGAGATCGTCTGCTCCAGAAGAAATCTTTGTCAAATTACTGGCCTTGCGAGGGCCAGAAAGCGCATTCAACGTCTGTTTTCGAGTGCTATTATGTAATTGTTTTGGTTGCGGTCTAATAGACAGGGTCGGGGAATCCCCCGGATGGCCGACGAGGGTGCCTTAGCCACCGACCGCATTGTGGATGATAACGCGAAACTATATATGTGTGTGTGTGTCTGTCTTTTTCTTTGTTATCCGTACTTCCCACCAGCCCCGTCACGTCAGTCTAGTGGCTAAGGCACACGGCTACTGACCCACAGGTCGCGGGAATGAATCCCGGTGGCGGCGGTGGCGGCTGCATTTTCGATAGAGGTGAAAATGCTGTAGGCCCACGTGTTCAGATTTGGGTGAATGTCAAAGTACCCCAACAGGTTGAAATTTCCGGAACCCTTCACTACGGTGTCTCTCCTGATCATATAGTGATTTTGGGATGTTAAAACTCAGATATTATAACTGTAACCTTTTCCGCCATACGGGTGTTTTTCTTTCCGTTGTTTTAGTAGTCGTGTCTTTTTCTCTCGCCTACAAGTATGCGGGTAAAGTTCATAGTTATGATCGGCGCAAGAAAACACAAGAGACACCGGTGAAGAAAAACCACACAGTCACGGGCACCACATTTTCTTTATCTGTGTCCCGTGTGTTTCCTTGCGCCGTTCATAGCTATATGAACACACACTGACTCACCCAACTGTCAGTGCTAATGAACGGTGGTAAAACTTGTGAAACGTCCCGGTGGCTCATCGAGGGTGAGGCAGTGTAACACGCACGCCACGTTGTTGAATGCGTGCACGAGGCTGTCAATGTAGACGCATCACCACTGCGGCACTCATCCCGCCAACGAGTGGATTTGCGAACCCTCCACACAACGTCTCCGCCATGATCGACTGCGGCAGGTGGCGAAGTCTCGCTGTTCGTGCAAATCAGGATCATCTCTTTGTCCTGTCGGTGATGTCCTGCGCTTCCAAGTAGGCTTCGAGATGAACTGAAAACGCTGACCACGTACCTTCAAACACTGGTCGCCATCCCCCGCCTCGTGGCTCTGAGGGCCCGGGACTCGTTGAGGTCCTCGTTATCCGCGTCGCCACCATTACAACGCACGTACTTCACTCACCGAAACATATGTGGCACGGCGTTTATTCTACATTAGCCCAGACTTCCACGAACCTGAGCAGGCGCGCACTGTGAGTGTCTCGAGACGGGGGAGCCGCGCTCCTTGCTGGTGATGATGATGTTGGTCTCCGATGCCACATTCTACGCGTGTAACGTAACATGCGTGAAGCAGGTTGAGACTGTGTTTTTGTGTAACCGAAGATGGAAGTTATGTGCATTGCTGGTTTGCCGTTGCTGCAGAGCTCATATCACATTTTGCATTGCGCTTATGTTCTTAATTAGAAACATAATTGCAACTAGGAACTCGTTTGAATATTCAGGTTGGGACCATTGTTAACTTCATAGTGAAATATGTAGGTGCGGCGTTACAGATTCTAATATCTCTATATTGAAAAGAGACCATAAATATTTCACAGCTTTAAAATTTGTATTGCCGTTACGACATAAGACTGAAGGGTGAAGTGGTGGAGAATAAATTCATAGTTTTGGCATAAGCCTTACAATGTCAATAAAGCTGCAATGTAATATAGCCAACATAATAAATAGGTGCCTTTTACCATTTGACATTTAAAATTACGCAGTACTCACATTAGAGATAAGTGGCCGCATGCAGTTCTATGAAACAAAATGCTGTGCATTCAAAGTGCGTTAAAGCGGAAAGCCATGGTTGTTCCAGCAGCATCGATAGCCACCACGCACCAGATAATCGAGGGAACTGCTTCTTTGTTGAGCTTGCAACACTCACGGTTGTTTCTATATGACGCAAAGCCTCAAAACGATAGCGTGCTAATCTCTAAACGACGTTTTACAAGTGCAATTCTCAGCACCACCACCAGGCCATGCCATCAGAATCATTCTGACGAAGGCTGTGCCATGGCTGAAACGTAAATGAGCAAGAAAAGTGTCAAATTTTCGTAAGTTACTCCTTTATTTCTGAACTATATGTGCACCAGAACCACGAAATTTCATTTGTATATATATTGTCACGGGCTAAGTAGATGCCTGAGGATGACGACGACGAAGTGCTGAACGTGACCGTGCTCGGACTGCAGCAGCGTTGTACGCATTAGCTCGCCAGTATATTCGCCAGTACGCATTTGCTCGCCAGTGTATACTTTATTCCCCGTAACATCATTAGTGGAGGTGCGGAGTACCACTCGCTATACAGCCCAACGAGCTGGATCTTCGCAGCGGACGGCGCATTGCAGCTACCATGATGACTGATCAGGCTACTCAATGTCAACAAGATCCGTCAGCCCCGCAGCCGATCGTTGTGGTGCAACCTCGTGACCCAGGCCCATTCAACGGCACAAGTGGCATAGACGTCGATGACTGGCTGGTTCAATATGAGCGCGTCAGCAGCAGCAACCATTGGGATCCGACGCTTATGTTGGCGAACATCATCTTTTACTTGCATGGCACGACAAAACTCTGGTACGAGACACATCAAGAGGAGTTGACTAGCTGAGACGTCTGTAAGCAGGAATTGCGCTATCTATTTGGGAAACCCATCGGACGTCAAGTGGCCGCAAAGAAAGAGCTTGCGACTCGTGCCCAGACATCCACAGAGCCATACATCGCGTATATCCAGGACGTGTTGGCTTTGTGCCGCAAGGTCGACAAGGACATGCTCGACGAGGACAAAGTCGGACACATTCTGAAAGGGATTGCCGATGACGCCTTCAATTTTCTCCTGTGCAAGGACTGCTCGACGGTGGAGTCGGTCATCGAAGCATGTCGTCGCTTCGAACAGGCAAAAAGTAGGCGCATAATTCACCGATTTGACCGCCTTCCCAACACGGCGGCTACGTCCTCTTGCGAATATTTGCCTACACTACATCAACCACCAGCGCCAGAAAACGTCACTACAATAGTCCGTCGGGAACTCGAGGCTATGGCTCCCGCTATGTCTAGCGTCAGCGCGCCAGGACACAACCTCGATGCTGTTTCAATGGTACAGACCGTGGTTCGCCAAGAGATCGCGAATATGGGCATTTTGCCAACTCATCAAAATGCCCCTGCCACTTCCAGCTCAGCTCCAGTTGTTGCGGCTACCACTACGAACCACACGTTCGCGCCACGACGAAACCCAGCTGAATGGCGCACTCATGATGATCGGCCCATATGTTTCACGTGCCATCGGATAGGACACATCGCTCGCCATTGCCTCAGCCTTTGGACCTCATCACCTCGACCGAGCTTCTATGATTGGCGGCCTCCTTCTGAACGTGCACCTTATGCCCCGTCCTACCGTGCTGAGACAGGTGCAGAGCATAATCCAGAACGTCGGACCAGCCGCTCGCCATCGCCCGTGCGTCGTCAGTCCCGCTCGCCCCAACCTCGCCGTTCTCCGTCTCCCTATGACCGTCGCTCGGAAAACTAGCCGGTGCAGCCCCCGGAAGTGACGCTGCATACACGACTCGGAATGCAAATCCTCTGATTACTCCCGACCAGCGGTGCAACCTTCTTACAATTTTGGTTGATGGTTTACCTGTAACCACTCTTATTGATACCGGTGCACAAATATCTGCGATGAGCTCAGACCTCCACCGCCACCTCCAAAAAGTTCTGACGCCTGCGATTGCGCCTACTGTTCGTACAGTGGATGGGAGTACTCCTGCTGTGCTTGGAATGTGCACTGCGCGATTAACGATTTCTGAGCATCAAACTTCAGTTCTGTTCGCTGTACTGGAAAATTGCCCTCATGACCTCATCCTTGGCCTCGACTTTCTGACTTCACACTCTGGGCTCATTGACTGTTCCAAAGGTCTTCTTCGGCTCGATTTACCATCCTTCTCAGAAACCGTCTTTACCAGCCGACCTCGTCTACGCTCTGTCGATTTCCTCACACTCGAACCCTCATCTAGTCCCTGGTCCTCACCTGTTGTACTTGTTAAAAAGAAGGACAATAGCTGGATATTCTGTGTTGATTACCGTTATCTCAACCATATTACCAACAAAGATGTCGATCCCCTACCGCGCATAGATGATGCACTCGATTGCTTGCACGGTGCCAAATACTTCTCTTCAATAGACCTTCGCTCAGGCTACTGGCAGATCGCGTGACAAAGACAGAGAGAAGATGGTCTTCGTGACTCCTGATGGACTTTATCAGTTCAAGATGATGCCTTTTGGATTATGCAATGCCCCCGCGACATTTGAGCGCATGATGGACTCTCTCCTTCGAGGCATGAAGTGGACCATCTGCCTCTGCTATCTTGATGACGTTCTTGTTTTTTCGACTACTTTCGACGACCATCTTAACCGTCTGTCCACAGTGCTTGATGTGTTTCGACGTGCCAACTTGCAACTTAACTCGTCCAAATGCCGCTTTGGGCAACGCCAAATCTGCGTACTCGGCCATCTTGTTAACGCTGCGGGCGTTCAACCAGACCCTGTGAAAGTCCGAGCAGTTCGCGACTTCCCCCCACCCCGCTCAGCCAAGGACGTCCGAAGTTTTCTGGGACTGTGCACCTATTTCCTTCGTTTTGTCAAGAAGTTTGCTGAAGTAGCCCGTCCTCTAACCTGCCTCCTCAAAACAGATGTCGCATTCACCTGGGGCCAACAGCAAGCAAACGCCTTCTCGTCGCTCGTTGACATTCTCACCAATGCACCAGTCCTAGCACACTTTGACCCATTTGCCGCCACGGAGCTTTGTACTGACGCCAGTGGCCACGGCATAAGCGCAGTGCTGGCGCAGCGGCAACAAGGCATGCACCGCGTCGTCGCGTATGCAAGCCGACTGTTGTAGCGCTTGGAAAAAAATTATTCCTTCGCAGAACGCGAGTGCTTAGCTCTCGTCTGGGCCATTGCGAAATTCCGACCCTACCTGTATGGCCGACCATTCTCAGTTATTACGGACCACCAGTGCGCATTGCTGGCTCTCCTCATTCAAGGACCCTACAGGACGCCTTAGTCGCTGGGCGCTGCGCTTACAAGAGTACACTTTTTCCGTATCCTATAAATCCGGACAACTTCCCAAGGATGCCGACTGCTTGTCCCATTACCCAGTCAATCCCCCTGACACGAGGGAAGATGAACAAGAGGCCCTCGTTCTTTCAATTACCGACTTTCACCGACATAGCTGCTGAACAACGCCGCGACCCCTCTTTCAGTGCTATTATGAATGGTGTGCACTCTCCCCACCTTGATTACTCCTTACAACTGTTCGTTCTTCACTACGACATCTTGCACCGCTACAACGCCCGCCCGGATGGTGCTGAGCTTTTACTCGTTGTTCCTGTGCACCTTCGCTCAGACGTTTCGGCCTAGCTGCATGATGCCCCCTCTGCTGGACACCTAGGGGTGTCACGCACGTATGACCGCATTCGCCGCCGATTCTTTTGGCCTGGCCTCTACCGTTCTGTGCGACAATACGTTGCGGCATGCGACCTCTGCCAGCACCGCAAGACACCTGCTCTGAGACCTGCTGGGCCCCTCCAGCCCATTGAAAGACCAGATGAGCCATTTTTTTGAGTCGGCCTCGATCTTCTAGGACCTTTTCCTGTGTCGGCCACCGGTATTAAGTGGATTGCTAATGCTACCGACTACGCAACGCGGTTTGCCGTTACACGCGCCATCCCCACTAGCTGCGCTACTGATGTAGCCGATTTCCTTCTTCATGACATCATTCTGCGTCATGGTGCTCCTCGTCAGTTGATCACCGACCGCGGCAGCTGTTTTCTATCTAAAGTTGTCGACGAGCTCCTGCGATCCTGCTCTACCCACCACAAGTTTACTACAGCGTACCATCCGCAAATTAATGGCCTCACGGAACGCTTAACCGTACCCTGACGAATATGTTAGCGATGTACGTCTCCGAGGATCACAAAGATTGGGACATCCACTTACCTTTCGTTACCTTCGCATACAACAGTTCACGTCATGATGCAGCTGGATTTTCACCTTTTTACCTACTGTTTGGTTATGACCCGCCTTTGCCCATGGTCACCATGCTCCAATCTGACGCCTCCTCATCGAGTGCTTATGCTCGTGATGCCCTGGCCCGAGCTGACATCGCCCGCCAAGTCGCCCGAGATCGTTTATGTACCTCGCAGCTTGACCAAAAGAGTGCTTACGATCGCCGGCACCGCGACGTACAGTACTCTCCGGGGCCACTCGTCTTGCTGTGGTTACCATCACGTCGTGTTGGTCTCTGCGAAAAACTGTTGTCCCGTTACGTTGGCCCCTACCGCGTCATACGCAAGGTCACCAGCGTGACCTATGAGATAGCTCCACTTCATACCACGTCAGTACCAGCTTCAGTCCCGACCGATATAGTGCACGTCTCACGGCTTAAACCATACTACTCAAGCCTCGAGAATTGATCGCACCGGGACGGTGTTTCTGCCGCCGGCGGGTAGTGTCACGGGCTAAGTAGATGCCTGAGAATGACGACGACGAAGTGCTGAACGTAACCGTGCTCGGACTGCAGCAGCGTTGTACGCATTAGCTCGCCAGTATATTCGCCAGTACGTATTTGCTCGCCAGTGTATACTTTATTCCCCGTAACAATATATATATATATATATATATATATATATATATATATTCCTCCTCAACAGAAAAGAGAGAGCATCGTCTCGATGCTGTAAAGTTATTGCAAAAAACAAAACAATGTAACTTAAACAATGAAAAAGGCACCAATAATCAAAAGTTACACGCGACAAGTTCACCAGTGATGAGGCGATTGTCGGAGCACAAATAAAAAAACACAGGAAAAGTGGTCTTTTAGGAACGCGCAAAATATGGCTTCATGCGCACCATGTGAACAATTTCAGAGGTCGATTGTCTTCGTTGGACCCATCGTGACGACGTAGAGTCCGGAACTAATTCGTAGTTTAAGTTACTCACGTGGCGTAAAAATTTATACGGACCGAAGTATCTGCTGAGCAACTTTTCGTAGAGGCCACGGCGACGAACATGGGTCCAAACCCAAACTTGGTCTCGCGGGCTGCAAGATACGTCATTGTGACGCATATTGTAACGTCGTGCACGTCGTGTAACGTCGCGTGAACATTCACGGAGCGCAAGGAAACTTGCTACAAAAGTAAAACCGCAGACCCGAACTCTACTCGTGCAGGTTCCGAGCAGAGAGACGGTGTGGCCACCAGCTGTTCGAATCACGGAGCCATGTCAGGGCGTGATTACCTTCTTTAGTAGTCTGGTCAATTTCGCGCTTAGTATCGAATAGTCAGCCCCGGTATCAACTAAAGCACCCACTGCATATCCGTCCATCAGCACCGGTATATCCAGAGAAAGCCGCACATATCGCTCAGTCGAATCTACAGCCTTTCCTGTTAGCGTCGATCGGAGGTCTTCAGCGCGTCAACTGCCAGCGACCTCTCCTCCAAGGATCGCTTGCGTTAGTTTTCCCGGCGGGGACTGGGGGACCGTCCGCCAGCATGTCGCAGGGGCGAAGATGAAAAGCGCCTCGGCGACGGTGAGCGCGACTGCCGTCCAGAAGGCGGTTGCATGCGCTGTTGAGCCAGGTAGTCCTCAATGTCCCGGGGTCGCTGGCCATACCGAGGAGGCGCTGAATATATTGAAATGCCGCGCAGCCCGAGGCACCGGTATGGACACTGGCGGTACAAATGGTCCGCTTCACCGCAGTGGAAGCACAGAGGTCGGCAATCAGGAGTGCGCCAAACATCAGATTTCCGAGGCGAAGCGCGTCTGTCGTCAAGGTACTGTGCTGGTTGTTCCACAAGATGTACAGGGCTGGCGTAAACGAGGGGTGGGAGCGTGCGTGTGTTCTCGTAGTACCGTAGAGGCTGCACCGACTGATGTGAAACCGTACGCGGTGCCTGAACAAACAGCGGGGAAGAGGAAGCTGGGTGCTTCAAGGCTTCCGCATAGGTCGCACGGTGGTAGTCAGCCGTAGCGGGTGTGGCGTTATCCAGACTCACAGGGTCACGAAGGGCATAATGCAGCTCGTCCTTGACGATGCTTGCAATGGAACTCACCGTAGGTAGTGGTGGTGCGGCAGCCTTTTGCAGCTTTTCGCGTACTATAGAGCGGATAAGGTCGCGCAGAGACTCGGTGTTGCTCCCAATAGTCGTGAGAACTTGAGCAGTGGACGTGTTCACTTGCCCCTCATACAGGGTGAATCGATGCTGAAGCATCTTTTCCATCGTGACGGCTTCGGACAAAAACTCGGTGACCGTGTTCAGAGGGCTCCGTACAGGGCCAGCGAAAAGCTGCTCCTTAACTCCCCGCATCAGGTGACGCAACTTCTTTTCCTCTCGGATCAACCCGTCGGAACAGGCGCGTCATATCTTCCACATAGGTCATGACAGTTTTATTGGGCGTCGGGATACGGGTCCTGGGTAGCTCGCTCCGCTCGTTTGTGGCGATCAGCACTTCTGTAAGTATCCAACAGCCGGTGGCGGAATTCGGGCCACGATGTGATCTGTTCCTCATGATTCATGTACCAGGTACGTGCTCCATCCTCCAAATAGAAGTACACACGCCGTAGTTTGGCCGCGTCGTTTCATTCGTTAGAAGCAGCCACGTGCTTGAAGTCGACCAACCAAGCCTCGACGTCTACGAGCTCGGTGCCAAGAAACGGTGTGGGAACCTGTAGGCTTTCGAGGGTGTACCGAGTCACCGTGGGGTTTTCCGTTCTGTTGAAGTGGTTTGAACAGACGTGCTCATCATACTGGTGTGAACTGTAAGGTCAACTTCGGGTGGTAATCCCCTGAATCTGCGGCTTGTCCGATGAACGGGAGTGTTGACTCGCACTGGGCTTGTGGTGCCGCTTCCAGGAGGGGTTTGAAACATCCGTGAGGGGCTACCCCGCACCTCCACCAATTTTCACGTCGCTCCAGGGGTGTCGACACGGTTTATTGACGTCTGAGCAACAGGTATCTAACCAAGCGCGTCGGTTTGGCTTGTTTGCCCCAGCGAGGGCACACGCGCACTTTCTTTCTTTTTGAGGTATGAGCCTTCACCTTGGCATACAACCCACTACTAGAAGTAGGTGACAATGGAAATACACACACACACACACACACACACATATATATATATATATATATATATATATACAAAAAGACGGCTCGGTCAAGTCATTCTTATTGTTGAAGAACCTTGCCCTGGCTACACCCGAGAGATAGAGGGAGACTTGACGGAGCTTGTTATATTGGTTCCACAGATCAGTAGCCCTTACGCGTTCGTAATTGTCGCGCCGCTTCTCCACATCTTCGCCATGGAGACTTACAAAGATCGGGGAATCATGGAGGTAGTTGATGACGTAAACAAGTGGGGCTTGAGGCACCGGGATTATAGCGGCATGGGCGCCAAGGAGCTCGTTGGAGGACAGAGGGTGCAAGCGGGGACCCGATCGGAGTTCGAGTAAGTAGACGTTGCGAAGAGATGACCGGGGCCGCAGATTCAACTCCTCTACGTTGGACGACTCGACTCGCAGTTAAGGACAACTCGCAGTTAAGGGAATAACCCTTAACTGTGAGCGAATACTGGTATTCTGCGCAGTTCGACGGCGGCAATTCCGATGTGTGACCCTTCAATTACATTCTGCACACGGTGTGCTATTGCAGCATACTGAAAGCAAGGTATTCATTCATACCTTTTACCACTGGCGGTAAACAGACACTCGGATATGCTTCAGCATGTTCTCTATCACTAGCGAGAAGGCACGAAGGGTGGTCCGGAGAGGTAGTCACGAGAGAGAGAGAGACAAAGATGCAAGGAAAGGCAGGGAGGTTAACCAGACGCACATCCGGTTTGCTACCCTGCACTGGGGAAGGGATAAAGGGGAGAAAAGAGGTTGCAGAGAGATGAGAAGGTACACACAATTGCGAGCACACTCGGGGAGCACACACAGTTTACAGGCGGTCGCTCAGGTTCGTTGACTTTAGGTCAAGTAGCAGTGCTTTAGTTGCTTTCTGCGCAACTGAGGCAGATGTCCAAGGTCCTAGTATCTTCTGAACACAAAATGGTACGGGGTCAGGTTGATTGAAAACCATCCGGAGCTGGCATCGCTCTGTGTCGTAGCAAGCGTAGCTGCGCAGGACGTGTTCAATGGTCTCTTCAGCTCCGCAGTAGTCGCATGTAGGAGTGTGTGCCATACCAATGCGAAAGGAGTACACCTTTGTAAATGCAACACCCAACCAAAGGTGGCATAACAGTGTCGCATCGGAGCGGGAAAGTTGTGATGGCAGCTTTAGCTTGAGCGAAGGATCCAGTTCATAAAATTGACACCTTTGGAAGCTGGTAGACGACCAGAACGTGCGTGTGAGATCTCGAGCCAGCAGGTAAAGTTGTCTTGCTGCATCATTCCTTTATTTATTTATTTACTTATTTATTTGTACCCTCAAGGCCTACAGGCATTTCAGAGGGGAGTGGGTTACAAGGTTATACAAAAAAAACTAAAAAGCAGCAACAAAAGTAGTAAGCAGATAAGTACAAACATACATGGGCCCTAATCATTCAATGTTAGCTAGTGCTGCACGAAACTGATGGTTGTCTTCGATTGCGGCGGTCAGTCCTTTGATAGAGGAATCGGGACTACACGGGTTCCTTCATGGGCTGAGCGGGCTGCATCATCGGCTAATTGATTTCCGGTAATACCGATATGTCCAGGCAGCCATTGATGTATAATATCATGCCCTCGTGCTAGAGCTTCATGATGGCATTGTCTTATTTCTTGTACCAATTGGTAATGACTCCTCCCACGCATGGCAGACTGCAAACTCTGAAGCGCTGCCTTCGATTCACAGAATATGACCCACTTTCCTGGACGTTCTTGAACGAGATATTGTAAAGCAGCTCTTATAGCAGCAAGCTCTGATGCCGTAGATGTAGTCATATGCGAAAACTTCAACTTGATTGTCATTGCTGCAGCCGGAATTACAGCGGCACCTGATGAGCTGCTGGACGAGATGGACCCATCAGTGTATATCTGCGTTCGTTCTAAGTACAACTGATGTAATAATAGCAGTGTTGCTTGCTTAGATGCTACTCTGGGGTGATTGCTTTTCTTTTTGATTCCCGGAATTTCTGGACGTACTTGCGGCTTGTCGAGGCACCACAAAGGACATGCCATTCTCGCAGCTGGCGTATATCCTGATGGAATGCTGTTTAGGTGCTTGGCTATGACGTCTGAAAACGTAGCACGTGATCTTCCGGAGGGTAGAAGGGCGAAGTGGTGGTCGGGGACACGGCTAGCATGTCGAATGTGCGCTCTGAGGCAATCCACAACTCTATATGTCCTGACTGGATGGTCTTTGGCAAGCATGATTGTGGCATAAGTAGAAGCGCATCGGTGCAGTCCTAGGCAGATACGCAGTGCCTGACCCTGCAAACTCTCCAGTGAATGAGTATTGGATTTGCCAGTGTTAGTCAGTACCGGCAAGCTGTAGCGCAATAGACCCAGAAATAGGGCCCTGTACAGCTGTAGCATGGAGGCCACAGAAGTTCCCTATGCTTTCCCGCACATGAATTTCATTATATGCACAATAGACACCAGTCTCTTCTTCAAGTACGCACAATGTGGGCTCCACGAAAGACTTCTGTCGATTAATATGCCCAGGAAATGATGCGTCTGTGCATATTTGACACTCTATCATTGATGTAAACAGGGTATGGAATCATTGGTTTGCGTGTAAATGCCATCAACGCGCACTTCACAGTTGATATAGTTAGGCCTTGTTTCTGAAGATAGACTGTTGTGAGGATTGCTGCCCACTGTATTCGTGCACGCACCTGAGGGCGAGTTACTGCAGCACTCCAGAGGCAAATATCATCAGCGTATATGGATAGGCACACCGACTTTGGCAGAACCTTCACCAGATCAATGAGGGCAACATTGAACAATGTGGTGCTTAAAACACCTCCCTGAGGTACTCCGCAGTAGGTGTAATGTTCAGCAGTTGTACCCTCATATGCTTGCACAAAGAAGCCCCTGCCAGTTTTATAATCACGCTGCTTGTTGTTCGCCTGAGCTGTACCACCCATACTGTCCAAGCACTGTACCACCCATACAGTCATTTCCACATAGGGTCTTGTCACTCATGAGTGCACACTTATGTCATTAGGGGCATGGTTTGCACGTCTTCTGCTTTCACCACGTAATTAGCGTTCGCGTTACAGAGAGCACAAAAATCACGTCGATCATTGCAGCCGCCGCATTTTAGAAAGGAATCTTCTGCTAGTTAGAAGAGTCGACGTATGGAAGTTGGTTGCGCACAGTTGTCACGTGCAGGGAACTGCTAAAACGCTAAGCAATAGGAAATAACATAGTTTTTTGCTTGTGTTATAGCTGTGTGCACTACTGCGTCCCCTTTGTGAGTCCTTTGTTGGCAAAAGAATAGAAAGTTGGGCTAGTTCTTTAGCCTCGTTCACAAAAGCGTGCAAGATACTATACAGAAAGAGATGGCATGAGACAAAGTCAGCGTGCGACGACGCGCTAACAATCGCTCTGTGACAATGTAATCTGCTGTAACGTTTCGTTCGCAGGTTTAGGGTGTAGGGTGTATGAATTGTAGCGCCAGCCCACAGTGACAACCTGTGGAAAGAAGCACAGTCATTTGCTTCATATCGAATATTGATTTCTTATGTCGCATTAGTTATACCAACAAATAGTAGGCCATCTGCTGTCTGACGTCAAAAAGAATACGCGGCAGCTGCGATGAGAGTGAGCACTGGCCTTTGTATAAGAAGAGGTTCCCAGAGATTGGCAACTAGGCTCTTCACATACCCGTTCAGTGCCGCCCGTGATTGTGGTATATGGTTAAGATATTCATAGGAACGTAATATGTACGCCGTGAGTGTTATACACGCCAATCTTAGCGTTCACGCTGGAATGTCATGACACCTTTTTCAACACTGACTCCTCACACAGTCGAAACTCGGCATGTTCCTCTCTTAGCCTACTGCATCCTACTTGTGTAGAGTTGCTGAAATTCTGTAAGCCTTCAATGTAATCGTCACTTTTTCATGTTGTCAAAATGTCAATATCATACCAGCTGGACGTGTTCTTCGCCCACATTGTGGTTATCGACTAAAAGTTGGCCAAAATAGAACACTCGTTAATTATAGATTCGCCAGCCATTGGCACCTAGCCGCATTACAGGAAACAGACCCTCACAACCGACGCCCATATTACAAACAACGCTTCAATGGTCGCATCCATGAGCTGCCGTAACCTCTCAGACACAATGGCACTACTTTTCGCTGCCAGGCTTCTTTCTCGTGCGTGAAGTTCTGCAGCGGCTTTTAGCAGTCGTGCACAATCACCACCGCAATTACCGTTTGCGCGCCTTTTCCACATGGTATCATCCTACAAAGAGAGTAATGAATTCAAACCGTGGGAGCCATCGATGATGTGCAAGTTAATGCAGTGGCCGACGACATGCACTGCTCAAGCTGCCGCTGTCTTAGCTCTCTTTCTACATCGTCTCCAATGCCCAGCGAAGCGTTCTGCTCTCTACTTGCAGGAACCATTACACCAGAGCGGCGTTTCCACTTGCTGTTTCTCTTAATTTTTGAATGTGGTGCAACCTTCCTTGGGCCAGATTGACTTCAGTCCACTAAATCTACTCGGTGTGATGACGTTTATTGAACCGGAGAAGTCGCAACAATGTCGCAAGGAAAAATGGCCGTACGACAAGTCTGGCAAAAGCGGCCCAGGTTCTCGCGCAATCAGAGCACTGGGTTTTTCGTTCTCTTTGGAAGGCACAAACGCGTTAGTGCGTATGCTCCACTACAATACCCCCGGGGTGAAGAGTAGCCATCCTGGCGACTCAGGGAGTAGGCGCAAAGAGGGGGTCGTAGTAAGGCTGGAGACGGTCGACGCGTACGGTATCGCGTCCTCGACGGCGCAAATCTGGCGATTGTGTTAGGGGCTCGATGATGTAATTCACCGGCGAGGTTGCGTCAATGACATGGTATGGACCTTGGTACCGGGCCAGAAGTTTAGAAGACAGGCCAGGAGCGTGCGGGGGCACCCAAAGCCACACGAGGGAGCCAGTACAAAACGTAGGCACTAAGTGATGAGCGTCGTCATGTCGGGTTTTTGTAGACCTTGAGCCTCACTTGTCATAGACCGAGCCAACTGACGGCAGTCTTCAGCGTATCTGGCGACTTCCGAAAGCGGGGAGCTCTCCGATGCATTAGGGCGGTACGGGAGTATGGTGTCAAGTGGGTGGGATGGTTCGCGGCCGTACAACAGAAAGAACGCGGAAAACACGGTAGTCGCTTGCGTCGCGGTGTTGTAAGCGAAGGTAACAAAAGGTAAGACAGCGTCCCAGTTAGTGCGGTCGGAGGAGGTGTGCATCCTCAGCATGTCGCCAAGTGTGCGGTTGAACTGTTCAGTGAGACCATTCGTCTGTGGATGATATGCGGTAGATTTCCGGTGGATGATGTTGTATTCAGCAAGAATAGCTTCGATGACCTCCGACAGGAACACTCGACCCCTATCACTGAGTAACTCCCGTGGAGCCCCATGGCGAACAATGAAGCTGCGCAGAATGAAGAGTGCAACTTCGTGGGCGGTCACTCCCGGTAGAGCTGCAGTCTCAGCGTAGCGTGTCAGATGATCGACGCCGACAATAATCCACCAGTTTCAAGAGCGACTATACGGGAGGGGGCCATAGAGATCGATACCCACGCGGTCGAATGGGCGAGCCGGGCATGGGAGTGGCTGTAACATGTCAGTAAGGTGCCACGGAGGTGTCTTGCTCTGTTCGCAAGTGGCGCAAGACTGAACGTATTTCTGCACAAAGCGATACTTTCCTCGCCAGTAATATCGTTGGCGCAGCCTTTCGTAGGTTTTTAGGACACCTGCGTGAGCACTTTGGGGGTCTGCATGGAAATTCATGCAGATGTCAGAGCGCATATGAGTTGTGACCGCAAGGAGCCACTTCCGACCACCAGGCATGTAGTTGCGGCGGTACAGAATGCTGTCTCGCACGGAAAAGTGGGCTGCTTGTCAGCGTAGCGCTCTCGTGGAAGGGACAGCAGACGGATCGGTAAGGTAGTCGAGTAACAATGCAAGGTATGGATCTTTACGCTGCTCCGAAAGCATGTCAGTGGTGTCTATTGGTGACAAGGTGGTAAAAAATGGTGACAGAAAAGCCACATCTGGGGATAATGGCGATCGCGAAAGTGCATCGGCATCCGCATGCTTGCGACCGGAACGATACACTACAGATGTGGTATTTTTGTAATCGAAGTGCCCAACGTCCTAGGCGTCCGGACGGGTCTTTCAATACGGACAGCCAACATAGAGCGTGGTGGTCTGTGACCACGTCGAAAGGGCGGCCGTAAAGGTACGGGCGAAACTTCGTCAAGGCCCAGATTATGGCCAAACACTCCTTCTCTGTCACAGATAATTCAATTTAGCCTTCTTGAGAGCGTGACATGCATAGGCGACTACGTATTCGGCTTGGATGCCTTTCCGTTGTGCCAAAACTGCTCCAAGAGCGATGCCACTTGCATTGGTGTGAATTTCTGTTGCAGCAGCGGGGTCGTAGTGACGAAGAATAGGCGGTGAGGTCAGCAGGCAGCGCAGCTGGCGAAATGCGTCGTCACATGCAGGTGACCATGCAGATATACCTTTGCTGTTGGAAAGCAGACTCGTGAGAGGTGCGATGATGGACGCGAAGTTGCGCACGAAGCGACAAAATTAGGAGCAGAGACCGACGAAACTTCTTAGGGCTTTCAGTGATGTGGGCAACGGAAAGTCAGCGACAGCTCGAAGCTTATCGGGATTCGGAAGAACACTGTCTCTTGTGAAGACATGTCCCAATAGGGTTAGGTTTCGTGCTGTGAAGTGGCCCTTTTTGGAGTTAATTTGTAGGCCTGCAGAAGTTAGACACGTCAGAATCTTGTGGAGGCGAACAAGATGTGTCGGGAAATCAGATGAAAAGACTACGATGTCGTCTAGGTAACACAAGCAAGTTTTCCACTTATAGGCACGCAAGATGGTAGTGATCATGCGCTCAAATGTGGCAGGTGCGTTTCAGAGCCCAGATGGCATCACTTTGAACTCATATAGGCCATCTGGCGTTACAAAGGCTGTTTTAGGGCAATAAAATTCCGCTATTGGCACCTGGCAATACCCAGAACGCAGATCCAAGGATGTAAAGTTCTCGGCGCCTTGTAAACAGTCAAAAGCATCGTCTATTCGTGGTAGCGGGTAGACATCTTTCTTCGTATTCTTGTTTAAGCGACGATAGTCCACGCAAAATTGCTTGGTCCCATCTTTTTTCTTTACCAGAACCACAGGTGATGACCAAGCGCTTTGAGAAGGCTGTATGACTCCACGTTTAAGCAAGTCGTCTACTTGCTCCGTAATGACGCGGCGCTCTTCGGTGGAAACGCGGTAAGGACGCTGTCGCAGAGGCGAATGTGAGCCGGTGTCAATAGTATGAGTGATAGTCGTGGTGCGGCCCGAAGCAGGTTCTTGAAGTCGAAAGAAGAGCGAAACTTGTTAAGGACAGCAGCAAGTTGGCGTCGATGCGAGAGGGGAAGGTCTGCATCAATAGCATTGCCGAAGGCTGACAAACTTGATGGCTCAGACGCATGAGTTACTGCGGCAATGTGACATGGCGTTTCGTCAGGAAGAATAATATCATCGATATGGTCGGTAGGTTGCATATATCCCAACGTTTCACCATGAAGTAAGCCAATGGGGTAGTTGCAGTGGTTGGTAACCAGCATTACGGTTAAACCAGAGGCAATTGTATGAACGGCAAATGGGAGAACGATGCCCTTGCGTTCATTAAAAACCGGAGATGGCGTAAACACCACCGTGGCGTCAGGTTGCGCCACACATGAAAGGCTCATAGAGACCGAAGCTTCCGGAGGCAAGGTGATGTCGTCGTCATCGATGAGTTTGCAGAGCCGAAGAGACCGGTCGGGTGGTGGAAATTCATATGTTGGCACAAGGGACATTTCGGCACGGGAACAAGCGATGATAGCTTCATGACGTGATAAGAAATCCCAACCGAGGATGAGGTCATGAGAGCAAGATGGCAGAACAAAAAACTGTACGACGTACAAAACGTCTTGGATGACGACGCGCACCGTACACACAGCCGAGGAATGAATGCGTTGTGCGCTAGCCATGAACAGCACCATGCCACAGAAAGATATGGTCACTTTCTTCAGTTTCCGACAAAATTTGGCGTTTATCACAGAAACGGCGGCCCTGGTATCAACGCTAATGTGGCGACTCCCTCAACATCGACATCAACAAAATTTTGCGGCGAAAACGGAGGCCTTGGGAATTGCGCACAAGTTGCAGTTCTTGCCTACGGAACTGATCTGATAAGTTTCCCTCCTCAGGAGGTGGTCGACGACGCATAGACGATGGCGATCGATTGATATGTGGGGTTTAACGTTCCAAAACCACTATATGATTATGAGAGACGCCGTAGTGGAGGGCTCCGGAAATTTAGACCACCTGGAGTTATTTAACGTGCACCCAAATCTGTGCACACGGGCCTACAACATTTCCGCCTCCATCGGAAATGCAGCCACCGCAGCCAGGATCCGAACCCGCGCCCTGCAGGTCAGAAGCCGAGTACCTTAGCCACTAGACCACCGCGGCGGGGCAGACGATGGCGATCAGCGACGAGGGGATGGGAAACGAGCCGTCGATGGGCGTCGATCCGAGTCTAAGTGCCTCTGTTCATATGCAGACGCGGTAGCCTGCTGCGGCGCGTAGGTAGGAGTTCCGAAGTATGCGTTTGCAGGTGTGGGGCGACGGCGGCAGAAGCGTGCAATGTGGCCAGCGATGCCACAGGCAAAGCAGATAGGACGATTGTCTTGGGTGCGCCATTCATTATATCGACGGAACAAGCGAGTTGAGGGCCTGTAAACTGGAGGCGAGGCCGGAGGAAGTGGAGCCAATAAGGCGACTGGATGCGGAGGGGGCCGCGCGACCACAGCTGCGTAGCTGAGAGGTGAAGGTGGTACAGGTGGTGCGTAGCTGACAGCTGAGAGATTAGGTGCTACTGAAGTGCACGGGTAACAGGCCTGCACTGTAGGGAGGACATCGCAAATTTCAGTGTGTATATGGCCTGCTGCAGTGTCGAAGGCAGGCTTGCGGTGGGCGCGTCGGTATGCGGCAGCAGGGAGAGCTGTCGGGCGACTTCCTCTATGATGAAGTTTTTGATCTGGTTAGACAGACTTTCTTGACGAACGTTGGCATTTGTGAGTGCGACGGCCGATATCGAATCCGGCGATGGGACACCCTGTCGGGCGATGGAACGCTGACGGCGCAATTCATCAAAGCTCTGGCAGAGGCTTACGAGGATTGCCACCGTGGTCGTGCTTTTCGTTAGCTACATCTAGAATGCGCCATCCTCGATGCCCTTGAGAATCAGCCGAATTTTCTCTTCTTCGGGCATAGATGGATTCACACGCCTGCAGAGGTCGAGCACGTCCTCTATGTAACTACTAAACGTCACGCCAGGCTGCTGGGCTTGGTGGCGCAGGCACTGGTCAGCGCGGAGCTTGCGGACCTCTGCTCGGCCGAACGCTTCAGTCACGAGTGTCTTAAAGGAGGACCAGTTGGCGATGGTGGTTTCGCGGTTGGCAAATCAAAGCTTAGCTACGTCTGCCAAGTAAAATATAACGTAGGCGAGCTTAGAGTCGTTGTCCCACTTGTTGCTGGCGCTTACGCGTTCGTACAAGGAGAGCCAGTCTTCGACGTCTTGCTCACCACTGTCGCTGAAGATTGGTGGGTCCCGTTGGCGAGTAGCGCCGGGGCAGGTAGACAGGACAACCGGTGGTGCTGGCTGGGCTGGGATGGGCTGGTTGGCGACTGCGTCAGTCATGTTTCGCGGTGGTCTCTCGGGCAACTTGCGAGAGCGGAGCTCCAGGTCTGCTTGGGGATCTCAGCACCTCCACCAAATGTGATGACGTTTACTGAACCGGAGAAGTCGCAACGATGACGCAACAAAAAATGGCCGGACGACAAGTCTGACAAAAGCGGCCCTGGTTCTTGTGCAATCAGAGCACGGGGTTTTTCGTTCTCTTTGGAAGGCGCATACGTGTTAGTGCGTGTGCTCCACTACATCTGGTTCTGAACAGCCACCGCAATAGCGCCCATAAAATTCTGCGACAAAACGGGGTGTGCTTCACAAGCCAATGAACGACATGCCACGGCCTCAAGTAATCAGCCTTAAGGCTGTCCAAGGCATCTCCTGTGTATCCTTGCAGTTTATTTGTTACAATTATTAATTAGGCGTCCCTAATGAACCTTTTTAAATACACCGCTTGACACTGTGAGAGTAATGTTCTTGCAGATCAAAAAGTGTGACGCTTGAAAACAAGTACAGAAACTTTTGCAATGAAGTCTCTTCACTACATTTATTATTTATTATTTTAAGCATGCAATATTACCTAATTACGCAGCTTGAGTAAATAGAAAGTAACATGAAGCTTTCCTTTACATGCAAAAAAGTGCGAAACTAATTAGGAGTTAAAGAAGTGCATGTCTTACCTAATAGTTATCTCTATCTCATTGTCCACGCCTCCCTCATAACACTTGTTTACTCCATGCCAATAAAGGCAGGTGCGTACTGAACAGCGCAACATTTCTGTTGCTGTAGGTCCCAACTGCAGTGATGAGTGAAACGGGTCTAAGCAGCAATGAAAGCCAACGTGATGTAACATAAGGCCTTGAAAAAAAAACGTCATGCCTGCGGTGATGTATACTGTCTGCGTGCCAGCCTCTGGTGTTGCAGTATTCCAGAGTAGGTGATAAGTATTGACTCCGCCTCCGCGGACGCAGTCCTGGCGTCTAGAAAGCAGGAAGGGGTAGCCCGGTAGGCGTGATCGTGGGCCGTGGTATGAGCCGCCTCGTTTCCTTCCAGTCTTTCGTGCCCAGGAACCATTGTCGCACAGGTGAACGACATCGGACTGCTTCGGTGTCAATATGTGGATTGCTTGGGTAGACACACTACGTTTGCTGTAGTTTCGCATAGATGCTTGAGAGTCTGTAAATACTACGGCTACATCCAAGCACGTTAAGGTAGCTAGGGCAATTTCCGCCTCCTCTGCAGTTTCTGGGCTTGGGGTGCGTACTGTGTTAGATGCGACCTCTACGTCTCGAGAATCATTGACGCTCAAAGCATAGGCGTGTCTACCAGGACACTTGGCTGCGTCTGTATATCTGGCGTCCGGATCTTCAGAGCAACACATACCCACATGGCGTACTAATGCACCAATAGTGCCCAACATTCCATGAATATCTTTGCACAGTTTGCGCCTTATCTGACACGTTGGCCCACCTTAACCTTGAGTGTCCTTGCAATACAAAACACATCTATCGCCTCCGCCGAATACCTGCGACGCTGTTAAGAAAATGAACCCTTTTTCTAAAGGTGGGAGGCCAAGCTCACCTTGGAGGACCTGGACCAACAACGACGTCTCGTCGCCAGGGCCAAGGAGGCAGCGAAGGCCAGAGGGTTCTGGGAATGAGAAGACATCCCACCAAAGGTGAACGTGGAACCTTCACCACTCCACCATTTCAAAAAATAAACTTTTATTCCTCCTCCTCCTCCTCCTTCTCCTCATGCCTGCGAGAATGCGCAGTGCCGTATCAGTGACAGCTGCGAGAGAATCCTTTCTAGAGGCATTTTTACGCACTTTCGAGACAACTGCTACAAGCTTATTTGCGTGGTACCCAGTATTTCATAAAATATATGAAGCACTCAGTATGCTATTTATCGTCATCCTTCGCAAAAACGTCGCACACGCTACACCTGCAGGGAACGAAGTGCTCTTTGCAGATACTGTGCCTGAAGACGTTGAAGATTGATATATTAGAGAAGCTCAACAAGAAAAAGAACAACAAGAACAACCTTTGTAAGGGGGTTAGAGCAAACAAAGCGATGTTCATGTTTTATTCAAACTTCAATTTCTACACAAAAGTGATTTCTAAAGTAACATGACGCTACTGAAAGGCTGTGTTATGCGTCAGTGATGTGGCCACCTAGATTCACATGTGCGCTTAAATGTGGACATGTTTATGCCATCTTTGTTTTCAGCAGATTAGTCTTCCGAAACAAGCTCACATACAACCCGAAGCTTGTCGTCCGCGACATATCCTTCACGTTCAAGTTCATCCAAGTCAAATCAGCATAAAGTAAAAAGTCGTGATTTACTAATTATTTCGTGAGGCTCTACGAAGTTTGCAGCACTCATTCCACCATAAATGTTCTTGCGGCACTCTTTGTTTTGCGTTGGGTGTTTAATGGTCATTTTAAACACTCCTTCGAGCAGGTACAGAGGTTCCTCGGTCAACCCCTGGTGCACCTGAATATAGGGATACAGGTAAGCACCATATTTGTCTTGGAGAAAATAAGCACCTAGAAAAATGAGATGGTAGGAATTGTACATAGTTTCACCCCAATAAATTTTTCCCTTCAAGGAAGTGCTTTCCTTCTTTGCCTTGTATCCTTCTATAGTGAACTCTCTTCTATGCTCATTTAGTAAAGGTAGCATTTTTTCAGAATTTATTGCACTTGAATCAGCTTGCGTGAGGAAGTCATTTACTCCAGCAATCTTGCCAACACTTTCTGCGCTGTTGCTGCAACTTTTTCTCGCCGAAACCGCGTACTCTTTTTGAAGTGTTTCCTGTAGCGCAACACTACCAACGGTAAAGAATTTTCTGAAGTGCGCTTCCAGAGCACTCGGCATCTCTTCTTTCAGTTTGTAGCACCATCATCACCATCATCATTTTTTCCATCACCGCGCCGCGTCTCTCGCGCAGCTGGCGCTAGCTCGAGCTGCGCGAGAATTAGAACGAGCTGACACGCCTGGCGTGGCGGACGCTGGTAGCCGACGTGGCTCCACTTCAGGCCTGGGAATAAAGTGGCGAGATAGGCACGGCCCCATCGGCCGCCTTCGACGTCATCTCACGTCTCTTCTTCTCTCGTCGCTACATTTGGTGACCCGGAGAACACGCCCTTCGCCGAACGGCCCGCTGCCATGTTCCCGCAACTCTGCCCGCCAGTGCCGCCGTTCCAATCGACCTACCCCAAGGTATGGTTTATGCAGCTCGACGCCGTTCTTGCGGTGAATGGCATCACGGACCAGCTGCTGATGCACGCCATTCTTCAAGACGCCCTTCCGGTAGAGTTGCGTCATCTCTCTGGCACTTCAACCTCCAGCCAGCAGCCTTACGATGACCTCTGCTCGGCGGTGCTTGCCAGATATGGCCTCACCTACCACCCGCTGCCGTTCACCCGCGACTTACAAGTTTCATCTGCGTCGCAACGTGGGGTACCCTCCGGCCCGAAAGTCTTCACTGACCGGGACCTAACTTCCCCGACTACGTCTCCTACAACATCTCGTCCGGCCACTATCAACGCGAGTCCCGCGTACGAATGCCCATCCGACGAGGTTCAGAATATTCGTGCTGCACGTGACCAGTCAGCCACAAAATTCGACGAGCTTCTTCAATACGTTCCTGTAGCCAACGACCGGGTCGCCACGAGGTGCATTTTTTCGAGGTCCTCGGCCGAGTGTCCCTCGGGCACTCTCGTCACCCACATGTCTTCTCCGGCCTGCACAGACCACGATTTCTCAGACATGCCAGACTCCACGACGGCTTCATCGCCGCATGCCCCGGAGTCTGCCAAGACTACGGATACCCTCACGCTCACTATTCGCCTTTGGTCGCGGAGACTTCAGCGTCGACGATGTCCGAAGGCGCCTCCCCACCCACCTCGACGCTCTCTGCATCCTGCCAGCAGCGACCATCTTCAGCCCCGCTGTCTCCCGCAGCCGAAGTTAAAGTCATAAACCGTCAACCACAATCAAACTTCCGAGAGGCTGCGACTATGACTGACGCAGCTGAGGACGACGTACCTGGCGCGCCTATGGCACTGCAGACTACATATGCCACACATGCTGTAGAGGTTGTCATCGATCATGCAGACCTGCACACCAACCCTCATGCGCGGAGAACCGATGGTCTTTCAGGTGTGCCACCCGAACCTCCATCAAAGCTCACGTCTTCTGAGCTTTACAACTATTCCCCAGAGCATTTGGAGCCGGATGCAGTCCGCCACACAGGCTCGTTGGTAACAACAGCGACGACGTGCGGTCCAACTGCATATCTGCCGCCCTTGATAGTACGCCAACGAAATCATCACGTCCGTGTTGCAGCCTTGGCCTTCAAGACGGCGCAAACACCTACGAGGTTTTCCCGACGCAAGGGCCAACCACTTGCCATGCACATGACTATCCGCAATACACGGCGTTTCCGCATCCGTCAACTCGGCCACACGCCCCGGCATGCCGGTCGCAGTACTACGCGGAGGCCGGTGTTTCATCGACAGAGGCGTCCGCACCAGCGCGACCGCGACGCTGCTCCTCGTCGACAGCATGCTCGGCACCCTGTGCGCTGTCCGAGACCCCGCTGTGGCTGTGAAACTTCAGTGCTCGGTCATCATGGGTGCGTTCCAATCCTTCACACTATTTCGCCCACATTGCCGGCGCGAGCTATTCAGCGCCTGTCCACAGTTCCAGCTGCGGGCACGTTTGTCAGCCGCGTCTACTCGAAACGGCGGGTGCGCATTCGAATGGTCCAGCCGCGTAATTGTGGGATGGACGTGTCTATGAACACAGCGACCCGGCACTTCCTTCTTCGTCCTCTGCGCAACTCCCAATGTCGCCCACCAGAGACCCACTGGTTCTCGATGGTCACTACACGTTGACAAACTGGACTTCCTAAACGGACACCTTGCGGATTGTCGTTCATGTATACAGTCTCTTTCTCTTTCTTTGTTATATACACTTCAAATCGCACAAAGCGCTAGGGGGGGAGCCCTGTAGCGCCATCATCACCATCATCATTTTTTCCATCACCGCGCCGCGTCTCTCGCGCAGCTGGCGCTAGTTCGAGCTGCGCGAGAATTAGAACGAGCTGACACGCCTGGCGTGGCGGACGCTGGTAGCCGACGTGTCTCCACTTCAGGCCTGGGAATAAAGTGGCGAGATAGGCACGGCCCCATCGGCCGCCTTCGACGTCATCTCACGTCTCTTCTTCTCTCGTCGCTACAAGTTGTTCCAAAGTTCGCAAGCCTTCGTTCAATGTTTCGTGTGAAGTGCTTATTGTCCCAGTAATCTGCTGCAGCTTTTCAGCTTGGTCGTTCAGAGCTTCGTTGATTGCTTCTGAGGAGGAAGCAACACTGTCGAATCTATTTGTTTTGTTTAATATCTCTAGCAGTGTTTCTTTGATCGTATTCATGCAATGTGAAATGTCATCGAGGCGGTTACTTTGCGCGTTACTTTCCAGTTTAAGGTGATCTAACATCACTTTCATTTCACCTGCCCGTTTGTCGATATTGGCCTTCATTGTCATCACTATTCCTTTTTCACCATTTGTCTTAGCGTGTAGATTCGTGGGCGCCACGCACATCCCGTGATCCCTGCACTTGCTATGCATGTGCGAGCACACGTTGTTACAGCGAACGATCATCGAACACTTCGGACAAGAAGTGAAGTGATGGTCACATTGTTCGTAAAAGTGTTTGTGGAGTTCTGATGCAGGTAAGATAACGTCGCAACCATAGTCTTCGTTCCAGCACGTCACCTGGTGAAAAGAGAAAATTAGCGACTTTGTGTCATGTGTACATTCATTTGCAATTTTTCCCACATCAACATCAATAATGTAGGAATCCGGATTTGGAAACAGCTTCCAAAATGAAACAGTTCACACATTAGGCAGACAAAAAAAACAGACACTAAACATGTCGCACGACCTAAAATAGGTGTTATCAATCCAAAATAGTTAATTCGCAAAATCAGGATTGAAGAACTCATAGGTTTTTCTTTGTTGGTAGCCGCGCACCATATAAATACCATCGGATAAGTATATCTCTAATAAAAACAGCAGTAGTCAGGAAAAAACTGAAAGCGTAAATAGTATTTTGGCCAAGTTGGTTTTAGTACCGTTAAAGCATTTATTGCTATGAAAGGCAAGCACGTTTGTTACCCTAGCAGTTTCGCTTATGCGATACTGCTTACCAGCGCTAACTCCATGTGCGGCCATAGTTACGTCAACATCAGCAATCTTCTTATTATGGCAAAGGGTATCAGATAAGCAAATCACACTGTGACAACAGTGAGGCCTTAATATTATGGTAAATGAATACGCATATCTATCAGCTTGTCACATGCATACATATCATGCATAAACCTATGAATACCCATATATATCATGTATGCAGGTTAAAATTATTCCAGTGATACCTGCGTTCGCCTAAACATAGTGGCTGCATGTCTAGTGGTCATACCAAAATACAGACAAATGCGCATATCTTCACTGCCTCCAGCACGTGCGCTTGTGCCCAGTGGCCGGTAGACATTCTTATAGCTGCAGCACTAACTTCGTCTCTAGAAAAAAAAACGAGTGTAATAATGAATGCGCGAGTGGCAGCGTGAAACATTTTGGTAGCCTAGCAAATGCACCACACATTGTCGAGCGTGAATTTCTGCTAAATTCCACGTTTCATTGAAAAAAATCACAGCATATTCATGGAGTGCATGATGATGAGTGGGTTGAAGCGGCCGTCCGTGCGTTCTTGCTTCCATCCGTCTGTGCGTCCGTCTGTGCGACCATCCGTGCCTCTCTTCGCCCGTCCATGCAATCGTTCCTGTGTCAGTCTGTGCGTCCGTCCATTCATGCGTCCATTCGTCCGCCCATTCATCCATCTGTCTACCTGTCCGTCAATCCATTCGTTCGTCCATCTAGCGAACACTCCAAGTACCATCATCTCGCATCTTTTCATCATGTATTCAGCATATAGAAGTACCGCGCTCCAGCGGACATTATAAGAACTAAAGAAGAGGTGGCACATGCGCACTTTCTTACGGCCTGCACTTCGTCTCTACTTTCCGCTTTTCACCGCCTTTAGTTCGTTCGTGGCACTGCAACCCAACCCTCGCTAAACCTGTTTAGAAAAAAATTATAGTCACAAACGTCAATAACCTTGCGAAAACCAAGGAGGTTACGCCCAGCGAGTTTAACGTGGCAACCCTTTATGATCATATAGCGCTCATAGTGCATCCTTCTGATACTAGGTTTTTTTTAGTAAGCATCAAACTCAAGGCAGACTTTTTAGAGATTAACCCCCGTATTCTAGAACGCCCCTTCACTCAACGCTCCACCTTCACTTTACAAATTCGATGAGAGCGCCATCTCTAGGAAAGACAAGTCACCGCATATCAGTGATAATTTGCTGCTATTCTTGAATAGCGCAGTGTCATTTTCAGCCGAGCAGTGGCACAATGCGCAACTCTGTCAAGCGAAGGGGGAAAGTCGAGTCGAGGAGCGTTTGCGAATACCGGGGTAAGTAAACAATGTTCGTCTCTTAGATATATTTCATCAGAAACAACTATCTTTTATTAAGGATTAACGTGCGCAGTGGCTACTTACTACTACTATGACGACGACTACATACATCGCTGAAAAACGACCCACGGCATAGGCAGCTTCACCCCCAAAAGCTGATCGTGTTGGCCGGAGGATCGCCTCATAAATAAAGTATTGAGCGAGTTCCGTGCGCAACAATTTGAGTACTGCAATGCTTTCTTGCCTCTGTTTTTAAGCATGTGACAAGAAAATAAAATGTCAGGTGCTGAAATGTAAATTGAATATTTATTACAGATTGGATATTTGCCCCCTTCGGTGAAGTTGTTTTGAGTGATGTGAAGTTGGGTGGAGATTATTTTCTTTTCATACAAAAGAGGAAGCCGGGGCTGGGGTGCCTGACAAAGGCCTCGCCTCTATTGTACAGTCTGGCTACAGTTAACAAAACAATATAACTACATACATGACATAATAAATAGATAAATCAGCTACACTTGCAAGTACAATAAACTGTTCTTAAGCATATAGCAATGAAAACGGTATACTTTACAGAGTCCAGAGTGCAGTAAATATTTCTTTCTTTTCTTTTTAAATATTTTCATTGAAACATCAAAATTATATTTGTAGACATTTTATACATAGCCACATTCACCTGATAAGTTAATTTTTGTGTGTCATAGTTAGTAAGCGTCTTAGGGACCCCCAAGCTTTATTTTGAAAAATGGTATGTATCATTAGTCACCGTATTGTTTTGAGTATATAAATGATTGACTTTAATATGCTGCAACAGATGAAAAAATAGACTTGATCCACTTCAAGCAAAGCATAGTGACGAAACAATGGCGAAGCGGGAATATCCTGGGGACTGCCGCAGTAACCACGATTGCACCGCAAAGCTCTCTTGTAGTTTCTGATGGTTAGTAGTCGTAGTTTTTCCCCAGACAGTAATACAATGAGTTAGATTAGAATATACAAGCGCATAATGTCTCATAAGTCTCAACCATACGGGTACAAGGCTAGTCACCTTGTAGAGACAGCGAACACTTTTGCTTATATCAGACGCTAATGGGTCGTATATATTGAAATCGGGTGTGGGGCAGCGCCAAAAATAATATGAGTTCCAAGGTTTTTCCCGCCTTAAAACTCGTAAGATGGCCGTGTAGAATCGGAATTAAATAATTTAGAGACTAAATAGTGACTCGACGTACACTGCAGTCAATCATTATTGAGTTACTCTCCAATAAATTCGAGTATTATTTGCACTTCTTTTTCAATGATGATGATGATGATGATGGTGATACATTTTTATTATGAAAAAGAAGATAAAAACGGAGGACAAAATTTAAAGGGTGGTTTGCCCATTCCAGGACACCAGTGGCCACAGCAGCTCGACCGGCTTGATCCAGGAGACCCCTTTGGGTCTTCAGGTCAGGTCTGGTGAGGATGGCTTCCCAAGGCTCCCCCAGTAGCGTATCAGAGGCGACTGAACCTCTATAGGCTTGTTCCGGCAGTCTCATGTGACATGTTGCAATGTCGGTCGTGACTCGCACCACGGACGTTGGTGTACATATGCATTGGGGTTTATGCGATGCCAGCTTTTCAAATGTGGATAGGTGTTAACCTGATTTTTTCTTAGCTGGTGAGCTTCGTCAACTTTAAGCGATTTGTGCGGTGGGGCATACCACTGTCTTGTCTTCCGTTGATGCTCGAGTAAATCGCGTGCAGTGCATGACTCGTACTCATTACCGGTGTCGTTACTCACTCGGTTGCTCAAATCACAAGCGAAAATGTGCGCCAGCGCATTACCCGAGGTACCCTAGTGGCCTGTGCACCGAAATATAGCATGGTCCGGTATCAGCCTATCACGTAGTATTTTCAAAGCGACCTTCGGTAGTGCACCAAGGAGAAACATTCTGCAGGCTTCCTTGGAATCAGACAAGACTAATGCGGAGGTGTTCTCTGCCTCTTTAGTTCGAATAGCTAGCGCAATCGCCACCGCCTCCACCGTCGCTGTACAGGTTGTTTTGATTGACGCTGCGACAGTTTCAGCGGTGTGCGGCATTGGTTGAACTGCTGCTTTAACGCAGCTCTAGTTTGATTTAGTGGCATTAGTGTATACTACTTCGTTGCTTTCGCCAAACTGTCTTTGAAGTTGGCGAGCTCTAGCTTGTCTTCTCGCCCCATGGTACAGCTTACTCATGTTTCGCGGAATGGGGCAGATGGTTACGTGTTGGCGTGTTTCCCTAGCCATCATAGTAATGTTCTCCCGGCAGTATTGTGGTCTAGTAGGGTATACCAAGCGAACGAGGGTTTCTCTGCATACCATTGTAAGGCATAGTCGTTCTTTCTGCGAGAGAATTTTCGTTGCCGCAAGCTCTTAGAAAGTGTTGTACACACCATTCGCCTCCACTTTGTCATTGGGGTGCATTAAGTAGTACACCTGAGGCAGCTATGTATGCTCCCCGTCTGATCAAGTCAAACTCTTTAATTTCTGTTGGTGTGAGGTCCTGATATGGTAGACCATATGTGACTCTACTAAGAATGAATGCTTGTACCAAGCGTAGAGTTTCTTCTTCGTTCAGCCCTTTGTCCTTTCTTGTTATTCTGCGAATCATTCGAGCGATGTTTTCCAGTATAAATTTCAGCATTTTGATTGTATAGATTGCTCTTTTTTGCTTTGCAGCCATAAACCTAATATATTCTCATCGTTTGTCTCGCTGGCAGCGTTTGAGCCCCCATGTTTATGGCTGATTTGTTTCTATCATTTCTACCATAAACGCTGATAAATCCAGATTTATCTGATGCACATGTCATGTCATTATCTTCAACAATCAATAGCTTCTTGTAAAGTTTGCTCCTTCTTTCCCTGTGAGCCTTTGTTGACCCACAGAGTGATATCATTGGCGTAGAGCGCAAATTGGAGGTCAGGGATTTGCTCCAGCTGCTTTGCTTGTCGATTCATTGCTATATTAAGAGGAGTGGAAAAAGCACTGCGCCTTGCGGTGTGCCTCTACTTGGCATTGGAAATTTTTGGGAGCATATTTTCTCTACGCCAGTGGTGGCTGTGCAGTTGGAAAGAAACGATTTGATATAGCTAAGTGTTCGAGCACCACAATTCAATGATTGAAGTTCTTCCAGTATGTATATGAGAGATTGTATCGATTTCCTGCCTCAAATCCAGCGCTGCAACTACGTTCTTGCTTCCAGTGGTTACATCCTGAATCACTTCGTCTTTTATTTGCAAGAATACATCCTACGTACACCAATGCTATCCGAGTTCATACATGTTGCGAGACAGATAATTCCCTCTTTTTATATATTCAGAAAGCCTAGTGCGCACAACCGTCTCAAAAAGATTTCCTATGCAGGATGTCAACAATATGGGCTGAAGGTTGTGAAGCGTTTTATCCCTTCCAGGTTTTGGAATAAGAAATATGTTGGCCTCCTTCTATTGGCTAGGGATTTCTCCCCCTGCAAGGACCTTTTCATTAAAGTATTGGGTAATTTTTCTAAGTTGCTTTTCGCTCATATTTCTCAACAGGCATTAGTTATTCCGTCCTCTCCCGGAGCCGAATGCCTTTTACGTGACATTGCATCCACGAAGTTATCTTTATTTTATTTATTTATTTATTTTAACATACTGCAGCCCCTCTTGGAGCTATAGCAGGAGTGGGTACATCGCACAAAACCGTGCATCGAACAAGTTCAATAATGAAACAAGAGCAAATAGAAAGAAAGAAAACATAGTAACGACGAAACCAGGTATTCGAAAGCCAACATAGAAGGAAGTGTACAGTTTTAGCGGCATGGTAAAGGGTTACATAAAATCGACCTAATAGACACATCTAAGTACAAAAGTGCACTCGTACAAAGGGGGAAAGGAAACAAAGCGGTATATGTACGTAGTTTACAATAGTTGTATTTTAGAAGGAAATGTAAGCAAGTCAAGAGAGCGCACGTGGCCAGGCAACAAATTCCAACGCTCAATTGTTCGCGGAAAAAAGCTATATTTGAACGTGTCTGTGCGGGGATGATACGGAGAAACGTTAAGGGTGTGATTGCTTCTGGTCTGAGTGGGGCTTGCATATGTGACATATATGTTCGATGACAGGCGATATGAACAGTGAATGATGTGGTGAAAAAAGGTTAGTGATTCAATTTCACGACGGGCAGCTAAGGTGTTTAGCTCTAGAGATACGAGGGCTGTGGTTGGTGAAAAAGCGCAGTCATACCTGCGACAGATGAATCGGATGGCTTTCTTTTGAACGGCTTCAATTTTGTTAATTTCGCCTTTTTGGTAAGGGTTCCACACGGACCATGCGTAGCCGAGTGTCGGTCGGATTAGTGTTTTATACATCAGGAGTTTGGTGTCTTTCGGTGCTTGGCTGAGTGTGCGTCGAAGATAACCCAGTTTCTTAAGTTACTTTGTGCATACATATTCGATGTGTTTCGACCAGGATAGGTTACTTGTGAAAATAATGCCAAGATACTTATATTCTGTAACTCTTTGGAGTTTTATGTCAGCGGATGAGTACGTGAAATTAGACAGGGGACGTTTGTGAGTAAAAGACTTGGATACTGTTTTGCGGAAATTTACGGACATCTGCCGCGTTTTACACCACGCGCAAAACCTAGAAAACAACTCGTTTAGTTTTGGTGACACTGCGGTGTGCTAATGGTGTCATATAGTACGCAATCGTCCGCATAAAAACGGATTTTAGAATTGATGTGGCCAGGCAGGTCGTTTATGTAGATCAGAAATAGCAGTGGTCCAAGGACCGAACCCTGGCAAACTCCAGAAGTTACATTAGATTTATTGGATACGGAACCATTAAATTCTGCGAATTGCGCGCGATCTGAAAGAAAGTTTTCTATCCACTTGACCAAGGCAGGGTTGTTTAATATGGCAGTTAGTTTGCATATTAGCTTAGTGTGAGATGCCGTGTCGAATGCTTTGGAAAAATCGATGAAAATGGCGTCGACCTGCTCTCCGGAATCAAGTGAACAAGAAATGTCGTGAACGAATTCTGTAAATTGCGTAACCGTGCTGAAACCACTCCTGAATCCATGCTGAAACTGAGATAATAGGTTGTGTTATGCTAAATGCTCCATGATGTGTTTATAAATTATATGCTCCAGTAGTTTACAAGAGTAGGAAGTCAGTGATATTGGTCTATAGTTAGTAATAATATGCTTTTCTCCGGACTTAAATAACGCGGTTACTTTTGCCAGTTTCCATGAGCTAGGCACTATGCCAGTTTCAAGGGATTTCTGAATATGACAGTAAGATATTCGGAAGCCCAATCGGAATAACGGACCAAAAACGCATTGGGAATGTCGTCCGGACCTTTGCATTTCTTAGTGTTTAAGTTTGATATTAGGTTTAGAACCCCCTCTTCGCTAATAATAATGTCCGGTATTGATAAGAATGAGCTTGTACTATAAAAAAGAGGAACTTCAAGGTCGTCGCGAGTGAAAACTGACTCAAAAAACCTATTGAAAGCTTCGGAAATCTCCGCAGGATCATTGGTTGTTTCATTGCCAATGGAAAATGACGCTGATGCGGCATCGCGGCGCAATATTGATGACCAAAACTTGTGTGGGTTATTGGATAACAGGTTCGGTAGTTCTATTCGAAAGAAATGGCTTTTGCGGCGTTTATTTTGACCCAGAGTTCCTCCTTTGCCTGAAGAAATCTACAATGATCATAAGAGGAACAGCATGACCTCGCCTGCCTCATCCTACGTATCCGACGTGAAAGATGCAAGATTTCACGGTTCATCCAGGGAACATTAGTATTTTTCTTTTTTGTTTTGATCGGTATAAATTCCAGAGTGCAAAGTTTTCACTAACTGTTCAAAGAAACCAACTAAAGCATCAACATCGTTGCGTGTGGCGAGTGCTAAAATTGTTCAAATTTATCGGCTAAACAGTCGAGAACGGAAACGTCATCAGCGCGGTTAAAATCGTGAAAGGAAGTGACCACGAATTGCCGTTTCGCAATCGAACACTGCAAGGAAACTAGCACTGCCTTGTGATACGAGATACCGTCAATAATCTCGCATTTACACACGTTATGTAACATATTTGAACTTAAAAATACCAAGTCAAGGAGTGCATTATGCCGGGTGTAGCCAGTTACGATCTGGGTATGCCCGAAGGATAACGAAAAACTTATAAGCTCACCACAAATATGGGAGTCGCGGCCGCTGTGAGTCAAGGAAGGCCAGTCAACTCCAGGGGCGTTAAAATCCCCCATAAGAACAAGATGCTTGGTGCCGAAGTTGTGTGCGTTTGCGAACTCGTTAAGAGTGTGAAACATATCAAGGGAGGAATCCGGGGGGCGGTATATGACACCAATTACAATCTGAAGTTTGTCGATGTGAAGTTTGCACCATATTGATTCAATGCCAGAAGGACTAGGCAGGACTGAGAACCTAAAGTCCGACCGAAAGAGCAAGGCTACACCGCCGCCTCGGCCGATTCGTCGATCGACACGAACCACGACATATCCGGGTGGTGTAAATTCAAAGTCATATATAGCCTTGTGGAGCCACGTTCAGTTATACCAATGATGTGTGGGGAATATGTCAAAACGAGAGAAAGAAAGTCGGGGAATTTGCATGTTATGCTTCTTGCGTTAAGGTTAATAATAGTTTGGGTGCAGAGCTACGGGGTAGTAAACACTGAGTTCCACGGACGAGCGGCGCACTAGAACTACCGGAAGTATTCAGGGGCGGCGATAAGCCCTGTGAAGGAACTTTCGGGGAAGTCCCAGGTTTATTCGTAGCACGGCTATGGTAACCGGAGGCCACAACTAGAACATTCGATGCGTCGCTCCAGTTGTAGCGAACGTTGTCGATAAATACATGGTCATACACTATTTTGACTGAGGAGCCATTATTGCGGAAAGTGGAGGTCGCGTCCCATAACTTCTTGCGTATAGATCGCACTCTAAAAGAGTAATCTTCTGAAATGCTGAAATCGGAGCCTTTAAGATGTTTGGCTTCCTTCAAGAGAACCATCTTGTCATTAAAATTTAGGAGTTTCAATATGATCGGACGCGCCAGCCTTTCACGCGGTTTGCCTAATCTATGTATGCGCTCTACGCGTGGCATTTCCATTTTCATTTTCTGCGTGACGAGTACAGACACACTAGACAGTATAGATTCGTCATTCTCGCCAGCGTCCTCTGGAAACCCGTGTAAGATAATATTATTTCGCCTGGATTGATTTTCGAGCTTGTCTATTTTGAGGCTGAGCTGTGCAAGTGTTTTACTCGCCGAGGCACCTTCAGTGCGTAAGGCTTCGCACGCAGTTTTCCCCTCGCAGACAGCTGTCACAGACTCGAGTGCCGCCACCCGTGATTCCAGCGCGTCGAATCTTGCGTTGAATTGTGTTTTTATATTTGCTATATCGCTAGCGATTTGATTTTGGCTTGTGAGTATCTGAGAAAGCATAGATAAAACGGTAGTATTTTCGGGCTCGTTTTGCGTAGCATGGGCTGACGGAGTAGGCAGTGTAACCGCCTCTGAAGATGTATTTGAAGTTGTCCTAGATCGCATTGCGGGGCCGTCTGAGTCTTTGAGAGGTTTATTTTTAGAACCAGGGCCAGGATTCAGTTCGACGTCACCACTAAGAATCAGGCGGCAAACATTATACAACGCATGCGAATATAGCGACACAACACCAGGTGGGCAAGTAAGCAGCAGCAAGAAACGATCGTCAGATCTCAAGCAGTATGCATGGTTTAGGTAACGTACCTGTGCGAAGAAGACGAAAGGATTGAGCATGGTGCTCGAGCTGCTGCCGCCTTGCCCACTGGTGAAGCACAGTGCAGCCAGGACTTTTATACCCGCAGTGGAAGACGTCACATGCCAGTGACGCTCGGTGACTGGGTGATCAGAAGTGACGTTCTTGCTTTGGTGGGCGCGCAAACTGTCAGCTGAAGTGCTGCCGAATCCAACGACGCTATCAAGCACGGTTAGCGCATGATAGCTTAAGAGCACGCCGTCGGTGAGGTGCGCACGCAGTTTCGGAGCGTTTGTCGATACCGTAGCAGTAGATCGCGTCGTTTCCAGCGTGGTGACACTGTGCAACCATGGTCCGGGCAGGCAGCAGGCAATCTGTGCAAAGAAGACGAAAGGATTGAGCATGGTGCTCGAGCTGCTGCCGCCTTGCCCACTTGATCACTTATCGAGGAATCTAGGTCCTGATTTTCAAGACCCTTGTATTCTAGATCCTGTATAGTTTCCCCCCCGCTGCCAATGTGTTTATCCCGAAGAATTTGCGGCAAAGCAGCATCTTCCCCTTTGACTTCTCCCGCTAAAGCTCGCAATGTTCTAGTTGTAGTAGTTTTCGTGTTCAGGGGGTCTAGCATACTTTTCAATACTGCCCACAATTTAGTTGTAGAGATTGTTACCCTCACGGAATCACAGAAGGTGACCCAATTACTAGCATGAAGCTCTCGGGCATATTAATTAGCTTTTACGGACAATTCTGTGAATCTCGCTTTCAGCTTTCTATACAATCTCTGCCTTTTCCACCTTTTGATGATGCTGCGCCGGCACAAGTACGTGAGGAGGAGGGGGGGGGGTCCACTGCTGGAGTTTTTTCATTCATTTTAATGTGCTTGGTATGTAAGCTAACTGCCTTCCTCGTATCGTCCACCTAGTCGTCTTGCGTTTCTAGCGGCTGCTGTGTCACCGAATACTGCCTGTAGGCCTCCCAATTGGTTATTTTAGCAATCCCATACGACCTTTTGAGCTTCGGAGTGGAAGTAAAAAAACTGATTATGAAGTGATCACTCCATATTATCATCAATATTTTTCCACGATACGCTTTTAATATTGTACGTGAAAGTTATATCTGGATATGTGTACATGAAAACACTATTTCCTAGTCTAGTGGCCGCTTGTGGCATGGTCTCTAGCTGCAGCTCGTATCTCTCTACTGCCTGCAATAAATCTGCGCTTTTCCTGGTATTTTTCCGGTATCCCCAACAAGTATGGGGAGCATTGAATTCGCCTGCGAAGACTAATCTGTCTTTATGTCTCACGTGCCAAAAAGCCCACTCGAGCATCTCGAGAAAGTTGACGTGACGCTCTCTTGGTGGGCTGTAAATATTAAAAATAACCGTATTGCTTTTACCCCGTTTGGTAGTATGGAGCTCAATCAGTTGGGGCTCGGTTGGGCTCTCAGATTGTTGGTATACACTGCTCGCAATACCTTTATGCACCAATGTGGCGATCGTACATTCTTTTAAATTTTGGATGGTGTGATAATCTCTTAATTTTATAACGCTCTTGCCAATTTGCTGCATATATATCACATCAGGTTATGTAATTGCAGCGTCCATGTATGATTGCAGCGCCGCCGCTCGCTTTTGGAACGAGCGGCAGTTTCAATGCCACATCTCAACGGAGTCAGTGGTGCGAGTTGTACTACTGGCCATGGCTAATAACACTCTCAACATCTTTAGAGTCAGGCGCTGCCCCATTTTTAATTTTACTTGCCATGATCCGATCACTGCAAGCTCTTTTACGCGAGCTTTGCTGTTTATTCAGTTGCACATGCACATAAGCTTTGTGGCTCTGAAGCTCCACATACAGTTGTTGCTGAAAGTTTTGCAGACCATGCATCTGTTGCATCAGTAGGCTCATCGCTTTTCCAATACTTTCTGACGTGATGGGCTGAGTGGAGGGTTTATATGCGTGATAAGTTTTGACTAATGCGCCCATGGAGTTTTGTAATTGCATCCTGCGAGCTGCTACTTCCGATTTGAGTTCGCCCAACGACTGCTTTAATATCATTTTTCGGAAAGTATTCTCTGATACTCAGGGTGGGATATTACTGGGGTCACCCTTCGCACCGTCCCCGCCGCCCTTCTCACATGCTGCTGGGTCGAGCTCTCGGCCACTCCAGGCGTCCTGGTTGGGATGGGGTTCGGGATTGAAGACAGGAGGTAGGTTGCGACTCAGGGGCTCGTAGTTCATGATGTTTCTTCCTTTTCTCTCATGATCGTGCCTTCTGCCTTGTCCTTTCAGCTGGGCCTGCCTAGTTTCCAACCTGTGGCCATCCTTCATTATCGTCAGTGTCTTCCAATGCATACCACCTCGGTTTTGGCGGCGATGGTAAGGCTCCATTAGTTGTCTTTTTGTCTGTCGTCCGGTCTGGCACCTTAGGATGCTGCTGCCTTACTGGCTGCTTGAAGCGCTGTTTGCATTCTTTGGTACTTGTCAAATGTTCCTCTCCACATGTGGAACATACAGGGTCGCAAAGGTGGTCCGGTTGAGGCTCCTTCTTACCACAATTGGGACAAACGGCAATGGTAGGCGTCGGGCAAACGTCTGTTCTGTGGCCCGTTTGCTTGCAGGCATAGTAGAATTGTATAGTATTCTTGAATGGGAAACAGGGGACCTCACCGCCAATATATACCACAAATCTTAGTGTTATGGGGCCAAAAAACGTGATCACCGCTGTCTTTGTCTCTCCAAGCATTCTGGCTCTTAGGATCTTGACTCCTTGTGCCCGTATGCGTAGATTTGCCATGAGGGTTTCTGAGCTTGTGTTGAGAGTCAGACCATGTATGACTCCTTTTCGTGTGCCGTCTCCCACTGCTGCATAGGCATGCAATCTTCCGTTGAGAGTGAGGCTTGCGATTTTTATGGTGGCATCAGCCACGTCTTGGGTGGGAGTGGAGATGACGAATTAGTTGGATCCTGGCTTCACCCGGGGCCAAAATTGGCTGCCTCTTATTGTACCTTGACACGCGTTCACAACTGCTTCTGCAATTTGTGTTGCCGTTAGTTCTCTAATAGGTAGTCCTTGGGATGGTCTTACTAGGATTTTAGAAGTCTTCTTTGGGGAGTGGTGGTAGCTTCCGCTTCTGTGGTCTTTTTTGCGATGTAGGTTGCGAAAGTGACTTGGATGTAGGACTCCAGAAGTCATAGCCTCCCTCTGTTGTCGTAAGTTTCTTTCGCTTTTTCGCCAGAGCTTTCTTTTGACGAACGGTAAGGACCATCTGCCAGCCTCCATCATCGTCGCGTTCCTTGCCTCCAGGTGTACCGTCAGTCTCTTCGTTGTCTTGGTGGGTGACGCCATCACTCGCAACTCTCTCCTGGCATTCCATTTCAACCTGGACCAAGGCCGCCGTATCTTGCTCTGCCTTCTCGTCTGTCTTGGGACGTATTGTCTTGTTAAGCGGTGTCTTCATCGCTTTCAACCGGGCATGAGATACCGCAGGTGCTCTCGTAAAAGCCTACGAAGTTTTCGCCATCGAACACTACCGCGCCGTCAACGCTTGGCGCATTTCAGGCGTAGGCGTCTCGCCACCGCTGCGTTGCTCGCGCGGTCATAGTGGGCATGCCGTCGACAGAAAATAGATGTGAAGAGGCTGCACACCGAGATACGTTCGTCATCCACGGGTAGCCCTGATGTTCCCGAGCACAGCGTGACTGTGCAGTCCAGATAAGTCATAATAAAATCACATAAAATTAGCAAAACTCGTGGGGCACATGCGAGCAGTGCTTCACTCGTCGGCGCCACACTTTCTCGAAAAATTCACTTCCTTTGGGGGTGCAATCATTTCCCGGGTAGCGGCTATGCAAGAAAATTTGAGTTCCCATTCTTAAATATTACGAAGGTTCTGAGTAACTAACCAAGAAATGCAGTAAATAATTGCACAACTTTGCATAAAAGGCACACGTTCACCTTGCTTTGCATCAAGTGCTTTACGCAAGACACGGCACATACGCAGGTGATCACTCAAACTACCCTGAAAAAAAAACACAGGAGATACAGGCATCTAGAACGCCTCTTGTATACGCTATATGGTAGAATTTGAATTGAAACCAAAATATGCCGGCAAAAAAGTCTTTTGATTGACACACAAGGATCCCGGGTAGTTCAAAGTCTCGCGAAAATCGTGGTTCACAGAGGCAGTTGTTTTACGCAGCAGAGCGCCCTCATCTTGAAATGCATGAATAGTTTCACATTCACCTTTTCCTTCAAGGCCTTCTCACAGGAAATGGCAGAGTCTGAAAGCCAAATTTGAAATACCAGTGATAAAGGCAATTCCAAAAAAATTAGCCATGACTGAAGCCTTTGTTTGTTTTTTGTTGCGGTGATTAGTTCTCTTTAGCTTCCGGCACAGCGCTCACATGGTGTTCGCTTGTAGATCAGAGAACAGCAGTTGATCCATCTTCATTGAGTAACTGCATGAGCGTTAAGAGCGGCGAACAAAAGCAAGCTTTTTCAATAATTCAAAACGTGAATCTTGCAGTGGCGTTTGGAAGGTCCAATGCAACTTTTTATTGTCAAGTGGGGTGGCAAAAAGAAAGCGTTATCGGAAGGCTCAGACGAGCTGGTGGTGAAGGCACTGGGCCCAAAAACATAAACAAAAAAAGGTCTGATGCCGCATGAGCAAATTAGCGCCAACAATCGCAAGCTGAGCGCCGTCGATTCATACACCGCGTGTCACAGCGCGAACAGGTGTAGGGGACGGTGTGACCAAAATTCCCGAGTCTTAATTTCCTCTTTCGAGGTGTGATAGTCCGTCCTCGAGCGCACACTGAACAGCCATTACCGACAGACGTGTGGCTTGGATATTGTGTTCATGGTTAGACGCTGCAAAGCAAAGTACCACTCTGTTTTAAATGAGAAGCATTTCTTAGCGAACTTCGGCGACTTCGAGCGTATCTATCTATCTATCTAGCCGCCTACGACTTTTAGCTCTTCTGGCTGTTTGGACAACGGTATCTATACTAAACTTGGTACGGCTAAACATGACTGACGAGCATATTTGACCAGTTATAACATAAAAATCATGATATATATGTCAATAATGTCATGATTTACATTTCATGCTCTTGCTGCTCTTGCGGTGGTTTCGTTCACATGACATGTTGAAAAACTGGTATGGTATTACATGATTCCATGGCGAGCACAAGCGACAGAATCTACGATGAAAATATTGATATGTATGCCATATAACAACATGACTACAAGCCACGCTTGTGTTGCGCTCGCGGTCATTTTGTTAGCGTCACATATACGAAACTTGGTATTGCGGTACGTGAATGGATGACGAAGGTATGTGACTAGTGCGAACATGATAATGATGAGATGCGTGTCAAGTAACAACATGACTACATGCCACGCTCATGATGCGCTGGCGGCCCTTTCGCTAGCCTCACTTGTGCCAAATTTTGTATAACGGGACGTCAATTGATGAAGAAGGTGTAAGTTTGGTGCAAACATGATTAGCATGACCCGCGTGTCATGTAACAACATGACTGCATGCGACGCACATGATGTGCTTGCGGCCATTTCGTTAGCGTCGCATATACGAAATTTGGCATTACGGTACGTGAATGGACGACATAGGTAAATGACACATAAAAACATGATAATCATGACATGCTTGTCATGTAACAACATGACCAATTACCACACTCTTCATGTGCCCGCGGCCATCTCACTATCTTCACATATGCCATACTTTTGCCCCACCGCGGTGGTCTAGTGGCTAAGGTACTCGGCTGCTGACCCGCAGGTCGCGGGTTCGAATCCCGGCTGCTGCGACTGCATTTCCGATGGAGGCGGAAATGTTGTAGGCCTGTGTACCCAGATTTGGGTGCACGTTAAAGAACCCCATGTGGTCAAAATTTCCGGAGACCCATGTGGTCAAAATTTCCGGAGACCTCCACTACGGCGTCTCTCATAATCATATAGTGGTTTTGGGACGTTAAAGCCCACATATCAATCAATTCACATATGCCAAATTTGGTATTACGTGGCGTCAATGAATAAGGAAGGTATGTGACTGGTGCAAACGTGATAATAGTGAGATGCTTGTCATGTGAGAATATGACTACATGCCACAGTCAAGGCGTCTTTATATTTCAACGTGACATGGTGCGCGTGCTTGCCGGCGTTCATTTCGTCGCGTCACGTTGGCATTGCCACGCACGCCCGGCACCGGTCCTGCCATCGACTCACAGGCGTGCACTGCGCTGCGTTTCTTTGACGCATGCGCGTTTCAGCGCGTCCGGCATCCTTCCATAACGAAAAAGGCAGACGCAGCGCTGTCTGGGTAACGTAGTGGGTGTGTAATGCAGCATGTCGCATTTCGCGCCGGTTGGCGTCGGGCCGCGCCGACGGACGCTGGTCGCGCCGGTCACGCCTGGTGTCAGACTATATAGTTCTCACGTTTTGCTAACGTATAGCGTCGCTGTGCTCAGTGTACGCGCGCGTCAACGTTACGTTGGAGTATATTGGGCCTTTATGAAGCGCTCGCGGCTGTTTTGCTAGCACGACATATAACGAATTTGGTTTTACGTGACGTCAATGGATGACCAAAGTATACGACTGGTACAAACAAGATAATCCTAACGCACGTGTCATGTAAGAACATGACAACATACCACGCTCATAGCGCGCTCGTGGTCGTTTCGCTAGCTCCACATATACTAAATTTGGTATCACGTGACATGAATAGATGGCGAAGGTAAACGACACATCCATACATGATAATCATGATATGTAAGTAAGTCGCATATCATCGATTCCCACTGTACGTAGAACCTGCCAATTTTTTCCATTTTTTTTGAAGGAGTCGCAACTTCGGCGAATAACCAGTCACGCCTACTGAACACAGCCACCGTAACCACGCTGATCTGTTTGGGAGGTGTTCAAAACCTGGTAATATAACGAAAATCAGATTTCGGAAACAAGTTCCAGGGTTAGGTCATGATGCAACTAAATTCGATTAGTGCGGGCAAGCCTTGAGTAACTTCTGTCTTTTCTGCTCGCCCAGCAGTGCTTGTAATAATCATTTTACACCATCAATATTAGATAAAAAATGGTTTGCGTTATTTCAGAACTCTTACCTTCCTTTTGAGCAGCTTCTCCACAGGAAACTCAATCCATTCGACATCTTCTTCCACGGTCAGTTGACCATCGAGTGGGCAGCTGTGCTGGTCATCATGGCGACACTGCTCGTAGCAGTTCTTGCAGAAAACGTGCAGGCAAGGCAGAAAAGTTGTCACTGTGGTTACGAGGCCACACGCTCTACATATTCTGTTTGGTGGAATTGGCTCCACGAAGGCCAGCTGTCTCCTGTCCAACTCGTCGGAAAAACCGACCAAGGTGTACCAATGTCTCGCAGTATCCATGGTGAAAGCAGCAGCCACCTGCTATCTCAGTCGAGGCGACTCGGACCACTGAAACCTCCGGACGCTGTCAACAGCCTTTCGTAGTGGACCTTTCCATGACAACTATCGCCCTGATATTGCTTCCGGGCGTTGTTCTGCCACGAGATATCGCACGCTCCTCCTATGGAAAGAAAAAGAACGCATGCCATGAGCGGGCTGATAACTCGTCAGTCCAACTGCTAATAGTGTGAAGCAATTCCTAGAGCCATGAAACAGTGCTTGCGTTGGCAATGCCGATGCCGAAAGCGCGTGGAACCTGGTGACTTTCGCAGTGAATAGAACTTATTTCTTGTGACTCGTGTTGCCTTAAAGTAATGTATGAAAAGGTAAGAGAGGACACTCCCATAGGCTCTTACGGCTGATTTGAGTTCGCAGTGCTCTAAACAATTGCTGACTACCTTCGCAGCATCATAGATTGTAGCCCGCAGAAAAGAATGTCTCGAAGGCCACTTTTCTGCGACTAGGAATAATTTATACAGCCTCCAAGACCACATATATGTGCTCGATTGTCACAGAAGCAATATTTTTTTAACTAGTCGTCTGCATGCTTCGATTACCTTCTTGTACGCTGCACCCCCCCCCCCCGAGCGGCAAACACAGGATGCCACTTTGTGTCTATGCCCGCATTTTAAATAAAACGAGAATGGTTGGAGGAGAGAGAACTTTAATTTTCAAGTGATCTTCTTCGCAAGCACCTGCCAACTTTGTTAATGTTTGCTGAACGCGGGCTCGAAGAGAGATGTTCATTGCACAACGAGACGCGGAAAAAGCAGCTGTCAAGTCATGATTATAAGATGCACTTAAGAAATAAACACATAGGAAACATCATAGGAAGTGTACAGAAGAGGGAAACTGCCTTACACGCACACAACTACACATACTGCACAACGCGATACGGCAGTGGTTTCCACAGCACTTTACGCTAGTTTAAACAAAAAAGTTATAATAAATGTTGGCTACGTTTGCTTTTTCACGATCACAAAAATGTTCTCTTACGCACTTCACATTGTTCTTTTGCCGAAGACGAAGACGACGAAGAAGTGATTGCTTAGCAAATCGCAGTTTCCATAGGTGCTCTCTTTTTTCACCTAATTTTAAGTGAACTTCGCGAATATCACAGCCGTGTCCGTCGGTGATGGACGTGGACCCCCACGGACGTCCACCAGTTACGGCGGCGTCGGCGGTGGCCGCATCCAGGAAGCGTACGGGACTCTACAGCGACTACGACAGCGAGGGCACTCTTGTTTACTCAATGAGCAGCGAAGGCCTTCTGACGACGACAATTTTAAGCTGGTGCTGAGCCGTAAAGCGAAGAGGCGGAACGTCAGAACATCTTCCTCATCGAGTACGTTGAACGACAGAGTGCCAAGGAGACCCGTGACAAACACTATACTTTGTGTCCCTGAGGTACCGGACGGTAACATGAAGCGCCTCAACAGGCAATCTGTTTCGGTGATGCTGGAAGGACTCGTGCCAAACGAGATCACAGACATCAGAGTGAACACGCGTAAGAACGTATTGGTCATCGACGTTTTGCATGCTGCGGCACTTAATGTACTGCGCAACGTCAACGAGTTGGGGGGAATGAAAGTTCGCTCCTACTTTCCTGTGAGCTCTAACGTCGTCACTGGAGTCATCTACGATGTGGATACTGCCATTCCCAGCTCCGACTTCGATGTTCTGGTCAAACCGGCAAATGAAGCCAGCGTCATCGCAAAAGTTGTCCGTTTGAGAAACTCACGCTGCTTGAGATCATGTTCAAGGGCGACTCTCTTCCTTCACACGTAAAGGTGGGCCATTTTCGGCATTCAGTGCGACCTTTCATACCGAAGCCCTTACAGTGTTATAAGTGCATGAAGATGGGCCACGTGAGAAGCGTATGCGAAAATAGGACGGTGTGTCCTCGTTGCGCGGAAGCCCATTCTGCGGATGACTGCGAAGCAACTACCGTCAAATGCTCGAATTGTCATGGGTCACATGCAGCTTCGTCAAAAAAATGCCCCAAAATCCAAAGAGAAATAGCGGTATTGAAACAAATGATGAGAGACAATTCGTTGCATCGAGAGGCTGCCAGGACCGTCCGAAAGAGGCGTCATTGTCGGTGCAGTTCATCAAAGAATGCTGCAGACGCTGCATCGAAAGCACCACTCCACCACCCTTCTCTTCCACCGCCCTTGCCTCCCAGACCGAAGGCGGCCAGCGCGGTCAGCAAACCAACGAGCAGCACTGTTGCAGATGAATCAGTTTGGCCTTCATTGCCGAAATCACAGTCACCTGCAAATCCCAAGCGCACATCGACAGTCACATCACTCCAGCCAGCCGCTGACAAGCTGCCTGAGGAGGACACAGAAGTCATCAGAATGTTCCGAACACTGCTGGATGCCATGCGAAAGCTGTGCAGCAGCCTGAAGTCTCCACAAGTACTGGATGCTCTAAGTCCAGTATTTGCAAGTCTCCAGTAGCAACCATGGCTCAACCAATTTTCTCCTTCCGCAACGAGGTCCGACAAGCGTCGATAATGCAGTGGAACGCGAGAGGCCTGAGATCCCGCATCTCTTCGTTTCGTCAGTATATATTCATGAATCGTATTCCTATGATAGTTATATGTGAACCAAACGTGCAACAACCTCCTAAACTATCAGGGTATGAATCTTTCGTTTCTTCAACGTGCGAGGAACGCAGCAAGGTAGTTGTTTACATTCGCACAGATTTCACATATGTGCATCATGCAGTTCAACCGCATGATGATAATCAATATGTCTGCTTACGTGTTAAAAAGGAAAAATCTTCATTCACACTCATTGGTGTCTACATATCACCATCCGGACGATTTGAACAAGACCGACTACGAGACATACTGACAACAACTACGGGCCCGTGGGTTATAACTGGAGACTTCAACGCACATCACTTTTTCTGGGGTAGTTCTACGGTCAACGCTAAAGGAAGAAACCTCGTGTCATTCGCTTCCAAGCATGACCCATGTTTCTTAAATGATGGCAGTCCTACATACCTGCGGGGCCTTACGTACAGCAGTTGCCTCGATTTGACTCTGGTATCCAGAAACTTCCGGTCGCAAGTGCACTGGTTTTCAGACATCGAAACGCATGGGAGTGACCACATTCCAACTTATATGCGAATAAGGGGTCTTACTAACTCCTTTCCTAAGACCACAATACGAAGAATTGATTGGTCCAAATTTCAGCGACTCATGGAAAATACATGCCGTGAAGACCCTAACCAGAACTTGGAGGATGTCATCAAAGAGGCAATGAGGGAAGCTTCCGGTCTCCTCCCGTTCACCGGCAGGCGTTCAGATTTCGACGTTGAACTGGAAAAACTGTGCGCGCTTCGCCGAAGGGCGGAAAGAGGATACAGGCGGACGAAAGCAATATGTGACTTGAGGCTGGCACGACGCATACAGAAAAAAGTCCAACGACGTTTAGACAAATTTGAACAGGAACGCTGGAAATCATTCTGCGAATCATTGCATCCCCGAAAGCCGTTGTCCCGCATCTGGAGCACTATTCGTGGCCTGCGCTCGACTCCCCAACAAAGACATCCTTTCATAGCTTTAGCCCTACATTCAGGCCACACCCAACTTGAAGTGGCAAATGAGTTTTGTACGCGAATCGCTGGTGTGTCCGCCTTGTCCGCTGGCACCATTAGGACTGTTATCCCTGAACCCCGCATCTACGAAATGGACAATCTTTTCACTATAAAAGAACTTGACGCATCTTTGGCGGCTTCCCGACGATCATCTTCACCAGGACCCGATGGCATCACCTACGCCGCTCTAGCCAACCTTCAACCGGAGGCAAGGGGACAATTGTTAAGCTATCACAACCACTCATGGCTGGCGGGCAATGTTCCCCAAGATTGGAAGATAAGTCGACTTGTGCCACTACTCAAAGCAGGAAAGTCACCATTTGATTTGACATCATTTCGCCCTGTTGCCCTCGCAAGTTGCGTAGGAAAAGTCATGGAAAGGATGATACTTACACGCCTAGAATGGTACCTCGAGCGCTAAAACGTATACCCAAACTGCATGACAGGTTTTCGGCGAGGTAGGTCATCTCTTGACAACGTGATTGATCTCAAAACATTTATCCAGCAACAGAAGAGCCTCAAGCGCATACCACTGGCACTATTCCTCGACGTCAAAGGGGCTTATGATAACGTAACACATAAAGCCATCCTAGACTCGTTGGAAGCTGTTGGAATCGGGGGTCGGATGTTCCAATGGATCCAGGATTATTTGACGAGAAGGTCCTTTTTTGTACAAACCTCAGATGGACCTACCACCAATTACTTTACCTCCCGTGGCGTCCCACAAGGCGCCGTATTAAGTCCCACTTTATTTAACCTCGTGATGGTAGGACTTCGTGAAATTTTGCCAAGTACATCCTCATATCCATATATGCTGACAATATTTGTCTATGAACTTCGGCTGTAACTCGTCTACAAGCACGTGCAAGAGTCCAGCAGGCTGCCACCCTGACATGCTCATATCGCCGCAAGCAAGGTCTTTCCGTCTCAACGGAGAAATGTGCATTGGTTGCGTTTACTCGCAGAGCCATGACACAATACCCCGTTACCATTAATGGACAAAATATTCCATGCCAGAAGAACCATCGCTTTCTGGGTGTGATTATTGACAGGGACCTTTCGTGGAGTGCCCACTGCAAATACCTGAAGAGAAGGCTAACTTCCATCGTCCATATAATGCGGTTTCTCTGCGGAAATTCTTGGGGCGCATCGATAAGATCAATGATACAGCTATACAGGGCACTGTTTCTGGGACTTTTGCGCTACAGCTTGCCGTTACTGGCAAGTACGTGCAAGATAAACATCCGCACTCTCGAAAGTCTGCAAGGACAAGCACTACGCGTGTGCTTAGGATTGCCGCGATGCACATCAACCTACGGGGCAATTATGATCGCAAGAGAGCATCCAATTCGAACATACATCACCACTGACAATTTGAGAGCCCACATAAGACACCTCTGCCGAGTTCCTGGTCACCATGTTGCAGTGTTGCCACTTCAAAGACCACACGCGATGTTTTCAAAGATTATTTCTGCCCATAGAGAATGTCTTCCTTTTGGCTTCACTCCAGCAACAAGACCAGCATCACCCCTTGGTGCCTACAACAACCACAGGTGTGTCTCACTATTCCGGGAATAACGAACAAGAGCCATCATTCAACAGTGGTCCTACGACAGGTGACATTGTCGCTACTCAATGAAAAAAACGGCCAGAGGACCCACATTTACACCGATGGATCGGTCTCGGCTGACAGCTCCACAGGTGCTGTTGTCATCCTGGCGTGGTGCCAGGTCACTATAAAGCTCAAACTGTCGCATAGGACAACATCCACAGCTGCGGAGCTTGCCGCCTTACGTGCTGCTATACTTTATATCGCGGAAGCCTGACCTCAAAAATAAGCTGTGTTCTGCGACTTCAAGGCATCCCTTCAGAGCTTGCGATCAGCTTTACGACAGAGGGAACATCAAGAACTAGTGAATGAAATAAGAAAAGTGATTCACGAAGTTTTATCGAAAGGACATGACTTGGTGTTCCAGTGGTTACCGGGACATTGTGGTATTGTCGGTAATGGCCCTGCTGATAATGCTGCCCGATCCGCCCATGCGGACGCCCAGACAACCCCAATTCCATTGTCGAGAACCGACGCTGCAAGGGGCCTTCACTCGTTCGCTAACACCATGTCGCAAACTTGGCTAAGTGACCCCAGTGTCAGGAACCGCCGCCTACACAAATTGGACCCATCGAGAAAGCTCCAAGTTCCATCGGACCTCTCCCGCCAGGATGCAACTTTACTGTGCCGCCTGTGGTTAGGAGTAGCTTTTACAAAGGCGTACTCCTTTCGCATAGGAATGGCGGAAAGCTCCCGACGTGAATCGTGCGACACTGACGAGACAATAGAACATCTACTGTGTTCATGTGAACGTTTTGCGAGCGAACGCAACTTGCTACGCGAAACGTTAGAGACACTAGACAGTAGACCTTTTTCCGAAGAAAGATACTTGGCTCATGGCTCTACGCGTCACTGGCCAGCAAAGCGACGCGGGCATTGCTAAGTTTTCTAAAGACGACCGGACTACGCGACCGCTTATAAGCGTGAAATGGACAAGGTTGAATGGACAAGAATTGATTTTTTCGTGAACGTGCTACGCAGCATTACAAGCAGTTGCTTTGTTTCGTGTGAAGCAATTCGCGAAAAGAATGCGCAAAGTTACAATCACAAAAAAGCTCTCTACGCCGAACAGGACAATGCGAGAATCGTTGGCAATTCAATACACATATTGGTGGCGTTCATAAGGTATTGATGGCGTTCGTACCTAGCTAAGCTGAGAGGCAGACAAAACAAGTCAGGACCAAAATGCACGCTGGGCCCCTTATCCCATGTTTTTATCGCGTATCTCTGCAGCTGTCCGTAATGCTTCATTGCCTTAAATGCTCATGAACACGGAGCGTGACAACGTCATAATAAAATACATGGTTTGCGAAACTTGGAACTAGAAGTTTCGGAAACCAATTGCCACAGGCACCAATACGCGCCGATGATCGAAGCGTGATTAGGTGAGGAGGGGGCAAACAACCAAAACTAAAACTCAATATGATCTCTTCTTCAAATAGTCGTAATTTTATATATGTTAGAGTTAACTGTACACTTACTTCAAGATGCATCTCATATTTGGCTAACTCACTAATAGACTCAATGTTTCGCCGAGTGCCATAAATGGACAGTTGGAGGATGGGCAGTGCGTCCAGGCCATCTGCTATCAGAGCTTGTGCTTATTTCGGTGTGTTTTTTTTTATTCGGCGCATCGAAAGGACAACGAGGCATTGCTCACTTTTCCGTGGTAGTTCCATGCATACCTTCAGTAGCTTACTAAGTTCTTAATGCGATAGCAAATATATGGACACCCTCGGTTGGATTTCGCTGCTGGCATTGCTGTCACTCACTGTATCTGTATTCATATCTACATATAATTAAACGCAAAAATAAAAATAATTCACAAAAGCACTCTGCCGCGTGGCATCGACCGTGGGCCTCTGAAGTGTGAGGGCGAGGCGTGAACCACTGAGCCGCCAATGAGCGCCTACTCCAACGATCAAACGTGAAGTTCTTTACATTTACCACTTACCACTGCTAAAGGTATGTTTCGGGGGGAACCGCGGCCTCCGCGATCGGCTGCCGGCGGCGCTCCGTTGCTCCGGCCGTCCCAATCAGCCGGAGTGAGCGTAAGTTGAAAAGGGGGCGTGGCCGCGTTTTTCGCCGCACCGTGGCGCGCGTAGCCTAAGGTCGCTTTCTCTGGCTTTCTCTGGCGCGGGCAGGCGCAGAGGACGAAAACTCAGCCTTCGCAGCCTGTGTGAGACGTTTAATAAAACAATTACAACCGCTCATCAATGCAGTAGATAGAAGTAGTTACGGGTGCCATTTAGCCGTTTAATTTTTGGCGTAGACTACGGCCACTGTGAAGCGTAAGTGAATTCATTGCACATCATTAGTTTTCATTTTTCTGGTGGTGGTGGTAAAAACATTTTATTGAGCAGCCAAGGGGGCTGTAAAGGGACGTGGTCAGCCTCCTACGTCCAGGGGGCCACGATCCTGCGCCGAATGCAGGGCTCGTTGCATCAGGGCGATTTGATGCTCTGCCGCCAAGCTGGTCAGCACAGACTCACACTGCTCAAGGTCACGCATTTTAAAAAAAGATAAGCCGTCTTGTTTTATTTCTGGAAAGCTTGTATTTGTTATTTTAGTACGTGAAAGAGCGCGTGATACAAAGAAGGAGCGCAGTGCCGTTTTTTTTTGTGTACCAAAGATATCATTTTTTTCGTTCGCATTCATTTAAGAGAAAAATTGTTATGTGAAGTGTAATGTTTCACGGTGCGCAGGTGTTTTACAAAGCGTTGTCACAATCCAGTGTTGGGTAAGACAAACTTCCTGCAATGCTTACCGTTGAAATTGCCTGGCTGGAACTGGGTCAATTTTTATTATGAGGTTTAACACGTCGACGCTACATAGACGATGAGGCACAGCGTAGTAGAGGGCTCCGGATTAATTGTGACCACCTGGTTATGGGTGCCGGCAGGATTTTACCTTGAGGGGGCAAATCTATTGTTGCGCGAAGGAAAAGGGAGAGGGCATGGGGTAAAGTGTTAAAATGATTTGGTGGGGGGAGGGGGGGAGCAAGTGTCTTTTTTTCGCACCCCCTCCCCTCGGCGCCCATACGCCTGGGGATTTTTAACGAGCGCCGAAATCTGGAACACACTGGCCGCTTTCGCCTTCGCCTCCAGCAGAAAAGCGGCCGCGAGTCGATCCCGCGTCCGTGAACTCAGCAAAAAATTTTTCCCGCGGTTGCCCTAAACATTGGAGGCTAATGCACCGAAGCTACATCTCGGAAAGAGGACAAACAAACTCATTTCAGGATGCATGATACTTTATTTACAGCAAGAAAAAAAAGGACGGTTTGCAGCATGTTTTTCTTTATCGCGCAATTCTGTTCACGGAACACATTGCAGAGTAGTGACTTACATACAAGTTTTACATGAGACTTCATTTACAGAAACAACCCAAAAACAGAGGCACATAGTATGCACCCTGTATTTAATGCGTTGCGCAAGTTTACACGCGCAGCACTTTCCGGTACAGTGGCTTACATGCAAGCTTTTTCCAGTTAGCTGCCCTGTCTGTCGCAGCCGCACCGACATTGGACAAGAGTGGCTTAATAAACTTGTCGAAGACCACTGACAGTGTGCTCGCACCATGCTCATCTCTTGCCGGGCATACAAAATGGGGCACTGTTCAAGGTGAGGCAAAATCAGTTCAGCCAGTTGCTGACGCACATTGCTCTTTTTTATGTACGGCAGGGCAATGTCAACAGCCTTCTTAATGGTCACAAGTACCATTACAAATTCAGGCTTTGGGAAAGTTAGGCCACCCCTTCACTTCAGGCTAATTAGCCCCATTAGCACAGGACTGGATCCATCTGATTGATGGAGGGAAGGGCAGAAGGTACATGTTCTCCGCTCCTCGACTGCTTTTGCCACAAACCCGGCTATGTAAGCAATGCTAGCATTCACTATGGTTGACGGTGGCCGCTGCACTGAAAAAGACAATAAGCAGATATGAAAAGAAACACCAGAATAAAAAGTATCCAGTGAGAGCATAAAAACTGTGTTTGGCAGTAAGTAACGGCGCGCCGCCGGCTGCCGGCGGCGCGCCGTTGCTCCGGCCGTCCCATTCGGCGCGAAAGCAATGGGAGCGGTGTAATTTTGCTAACTCCAACACACGCCGCGACGCGGCGCCGTTAGCCTAAGGTTGAACGAGGCTCATTTAACCGACAGTGCCTGCGATTTCAGGTGTTCGCCAGTCTTCGTTGTCGAGTTTTCACTGCAGACAAACCTTGAGTATGCGCTCGATGTGTTTGTACTCGTTCCTGCAAGCAGTACAAAGTTAAGGTACGTACGTTTTTTTAAAAGACTTCGTTAAAAAAGTTTGTTTTGCTGCAGCCGGTGTGGTTACGTGAATCGAATGAGGCAGCCCAAACTCCTTTCGCATTTCCTGCAGATTGAATGCCAGTGTGCTGAATTCTTTTGCGACTTTTACGGCCTTTTCGCGAGCTATCACGGTGCTTCACCTTGTTATGCCTTGCCGGCTGTTTCGAAAGTACTTGGCCACAGTGAGCTGGGCTATTTTGTGTGTGAGTGTGTGCGCGCGTGTTGTTTCACGGCGCGTGTGCTTTCGTGGGCGTTCGCTGCGCACGTGTGCATGTTACGTGGTTTGCGTGGGGGTTCGCGCGCGCGCGCGTGTCTGTGTGTCGGTGTGTGCATGCGTATGTGAATGGGTTCGCGGCGCGTGTTGATGTGAGTGCGTGTAGGTTCACACGTGCGCGCGCGCGCGCGTGTGCGCGTGCGCATGTGGGTGGGTCCGCGGCGCGTGTTAATGTGTGTGTGTGTGTGTGTGTGTGTGTGTGTGTGTGTGCAGGTTCACACGCGCGCGCGTTCAATGTGTCTGCGTGCGCATGTGTGCGAGACAGAGTGAGAGAAAGCAGGGTAATATCGATAAGCGCTCGAGCGTTGTTTATAGGCAGGTGATTGCAATTGTCGAAAGCTCTAAGCTAGTCTTCCGCGTGAACGAAGCGAACACGCGTACGAAGCGACAATTTTTCTTGACTCTTGGTTTACTATCACGTATATGTTGCAGGTGTGCTTAGCGGTCTTACGTAGCTATCGCAATTTCGCTGCCTCATTATTTGCTGTGAGTGAAAATTACACGGTTTTCTGGCGTGAATTACACACCGCTGTCCGCTCTGCTTCTGTATTTTTTCAGAAGAATGTATTGCAGCGTGCCTTTCTGCAAGTCGGACAGGAAAAGAAAGCTCGGAATAAGTTTTCATGAATTTCCTGCGAACGATGACTGTCGCCAAGCGTGGCTGAAGGCGATATCAAGAAAAACTTTTGTCCCAAATAACAAATCATCGAGCAGTGTCGTCTGCAGCCTTCATTTTGCGTATTCAGACTACACTTTGGGGTCCACAAAGCTTCGCCGCCTCAAACAGAATGCTGTTCCGAGCGTATTTTCGTGATACCCAACCTACATGCACCCGCAAAAACCATCAAAACTGCGTAAATTGGAGCGAAAGGTACAGGACTTCCCTTCAGACAAAAAAAAAGGCATCAAGTTTATCAAGTTGCCATGCCAAAATGACTGGTTCAGCCTGTGACAGTGCAACCACCCCAGACCATTCGTCAAATTCTGATGGCTCGTTGCCATCAGTCCCTGAAGGAAATACAGAGGCGAGTTTTCAAGGTGCGGGCCATGACGGAGGCCATCTGCCGCAGACTTCTGTAAGCCATGTGTTAATATTTAGCGCCAAGGAGGATCAGGTGACTATAGGGGCGAAAACAAGTGCACAAGATGCAGTTGGTGAACTGCAGCGGCATACTAACTCAGTTGAATGTTCAGCGCAAACTTGTGATGAATTCCTTCCATGCAGGCAGTCAGATGCAAGGGCAATCAACAGAATGAGGGTGCAATTGTTTAGAAAAGCAGATACTATAAGGAGACTGCAGCGAGAAAACAGCCGCCTAAAAAAGACGCTCAGTGGTTATGAGAACAACACCGTCCACTCGGCAATCAGAAAATGCTTGGAGAAGGTTGGCACGGCCTAGTTCTGCCTAAAGATTGCTTGGTGGAGCAGATCACCAATGCAACAAGGCAGCGACCCGCATGGTCGCCAGACTTTGTGCGGGAATGTGTACTATTGTACTACTTGTCCCCCAAGGCGTACCGTTACATACGCAACCGAGGCTTGCTTAAACTGCCGTCGAAAAACACCCTCCTTCGCTATGTCGGGAAGTCGAACGGTGAAAGTGGGGTCACACCACTAATGAAGGAACGCTTAAAGCAAGAGGTGGGCAACCTGAAAGAGCAAGCCCGGCTTTGCTCAATTATTGTAGATGAGATGTCCATCAGCTCCAAATACATATATGATCGCAAAATGGATTGCTTTTTCGGGCAACAAACGGCAAAAGAAAACAGTGGAGCAGCAGAGAACACCAGCAACATCATGCTTGCCAACAAGGTGCTATGTTTTGTTGCTACAGGATTGTCCACAGCATACAAGATACCTTGCGGCTTCTTCTTCACGAACCGTCTAAGTGGCAAGCTCTTGTACCAGCGTACAAAAGAGGTAATCTCTGAAGTTGAAATGTGTTGTGTGTGTGCTCTAGATTGTCACAGATAACCACAAAATTAATGTTACGATGATGCGTCACCTGGGGAACGGCTCACTCAAGTCTGTTGTCACTCATCCATGTGACCCAGAAAGAAGCTTGTTTCTGTCATTTGACCAGTGCCATATTATAAAAAATGTGCGAAGCCTTCTGCTTGAGGGGGAGATGACAGACGGAAGCCAACCAATAACGGGACAGTTTGTCAAGCAGCTGTATGAGCTACAAAAGAACGAGGTTGTCAAACCAGTTTGCTTCCTCACGCAGAAGCACGTAGAACCAACGAACTTTGAGAAGATGCACGTCGGCAGAGCAGTGCAGCTGTTTTCAGGCGATGTCATCTCGGCACTTTCCTTTTTGAAAGAATACCCGAGTCGCCACCCTCAGGCAGAGAAGTTCAGAAATGCAGAGGCGACAATCTTGTTCATGAAGATGATGCAAAAGTGGTTCGCCATCCACAATGTAGCAAATCGAACTGCGCATGTGCACATGAGACAGCCTGACCAGATGCACTTCTTTTGCGCGACTGACCAACGCCTACAGTGGTTGGAAAAGGACTTTCCAGACTACCTCGAGGCTCTCAACAATGCCTGTAAAAGGAATGGGAAGAAGTTTCTAAGCGCAGAGACTTATGAAGCTATTTTGCTGACGAGCAAGTCTACGGTTTTGTGTGTAAAGTTTCTTCTCGAGAGCGGTTTCTTTTATGTTTTGACGAAGAATCTCTCAAGCGACCCTGTGGAACTCCTCTTTAGTTCTCTACGGCAAATGGCCGGTGTCAATGACTGCCTGGATGCAAGAGCCGTGACGTTCAGCCTGGAGAGGATCTTGAGGACTGGCAAACTCCGCCCATCCCAGTCTTCAAACGTCGCGGACGGGCAGGCTGTCTTGAGGTAGGTACACGTGATCTGATGCTTTAGGGCAAGTGCTCATGGTTGGACAGGTTGCCTTTGCTTTTAACAGGACCCCCATAATTTTTCATGGCCTCACACAACGCATAGCACGCGATGTGTGCAGCGACTACTGTTGTAGCCTGCCTACTGATTGAGATTGTTGTGTTTGAGCCACGTGAGCACTCAATGTCATCTGCTCATATAGACATGTGACGCTATGATGACTGGGCGACGTGGCCTGGCTCATACGCCATGTTTATTCGATTTTCACTTCTTCCTTCTCTACCTCTACTAACCATCACCTGATACGTCACACGATTACCCCTCCCCCCCGAAAGATAGAACCGTTTATAACCTACAATAAATTGAAGAAGCCAATAAACAGACAATGTCCAAATTCGCAGTTTCACGTCCCGACGGAGTTTCACAATCTCACTGAATCTTCAAGGCTGAGGGAGCAGTCCGGTGATTTCTATGACGACTCTGGTTGACGAGCTTGACTGTTGCGTCCTAGATGGCATAACCACACCCTGGAAATCTCAACTGGCGATGACATCGGTTGAGGTTTTGTGAGGAACGGACAAGGTTGGGAGTGCCTGTAGCATTTGAAGTTCGGAGGTCGTCGGGGTTGTATTTTTCGTCCTGAATGGTGCCATCCCAGTGCTTCTTGCTTTCGTGCTTTTCGACAGACTGTGACGAAGTGCCTGAGTGCTTGCGGTGTGCAAGCAGTGCTTCCGCGTCTTTCTTGACGTTTTCTGTGGTGGTGTAGTCGGTGGAATAGCTGAGGCAGGGAGTGTCTCTGGTGACTTTTCTTTGTGCGAAAGTGTCTGACGTCTTGAATTGATCTTTGGTTTCGAGATCTTATTTTCCGATGTTCTTCAACTGGTGAACGCACTTCCATTGAATTTAGCGTTCTCCGATGCCCTCGTTGCAGTCTCTCTTGTTGTTTTCTGAGTTTGTGAACTTCGTTTTGCTTGCTTTGCTGGTGCTGCTCAGGAGATGGCTGTAGTGGCACCCGTTCCGGAATGGGGCATTCATTTCGTTCGGTGTTTGACGCGTCCTGTAGACAGCTGATGAATGGTGAACTGGCGTTTTGCTTATCGGGCATAGTAGGCAATGCGTGATCATTGCTAGCATGCTCTTCGGAGGCTTCGGTGACGGGGTTCATTAAGGGCGCTTCCGAAAGACAACTGTGTACGAGGTTTGATGTATCATGCACTTCTGAATTTGTTCGATTCATGAATTGGTGAGCTCTGCATGTGGGCATCACAGGTGACATGACATTACTAGGTTTGAACTGCAGATTTTGGCAAGTCTGCGGTGCCGTAGAAATGATACGAAGCTCTTCAGGGGCTTCTTTTTCGCTGTTCACTGCGAGTAGTTCTTGCGCCTTGTAGCGTGCGACGTTCGATGCGTCTGAGCCTTCTGCTTTGCTTCGACTGTCCAGTAAGTGTGCACCGCACGGTGATGAATGAACATGTCCGGAAAGAGCATGGCTTGACAGGGTATTTTCGTGAAGCATGAGGTCGTCTACCGAGGTTGCGGCGTCCTTATGAGGCGAATAATGAGCGATAGGAGCACTTGAAAAACCACGTGACGAAAACTCAGGTGGTGGACCACGTATGCGAGATGAAGAGTGCAGGGCATCAGGTGGTTCAGCAACGTCTCGTGTAATATGCTGAAGCGATGACTTCGGAAATGCCGACGTTCGTGTACATGGGAGGACGCGCTTGACGGTTGGGTTTTCCCCAATGTATGCATGGCCTTCTGTAAGTAAACGCATGTGACACTTCGTCGTGTGGCACCTGTCGATTCGCGCTGGGGCTTTCGAATGCTTGAGGACTGCTTGGGAAATGGACGATAGTGGGCAGTTGTCTCTAGATGGTTGGCAATGAAGTAAGTCTTGGTCATATTCATTAAAACGGGTAATCATCTCCTCTTTGATTTTTTGCCATGACTCGTCGTTCTCGAATATGTGAATTAGGTAAACTTAAATGCCTCACCGTGACGTAGTCGCTGAAGTTCGTAACCAACTCCCGTTCCGACCAAGATGCAGCGGTAGCGTGGAGTTCGAACAGGTTGAACCAGTCCTGTACGGGTCCACCGTCCACTGATCCGGTGTACTTGGGGATGTCGAGGTCAGCCGATGGTTCTGTCATGGTGCTGGTCGTTGTCCTCCTAGGCGATGATTCGGTAGTCAATGTACGGTCAGGGCGTCTTCTGCGGAACTGCGTCGATGATGAGTGACTGATGAGGGGCAGGCAGGTCTCCATCCTGTCGACTCGTGTGACTCTATGATGACTGGGCGACGTGGCCTGGCTCATACGCCATGTTTATTCGATTCTCACTTCTTCCTTCTCTACCTCTACTAACCATCACTTGATACGTAACAGACAATGTTTCAGGAGTATATAGAGGACTGCTGCTCACAAGTGATTGCGTTTATTTTACGTGTGTTTTCAGCATACATGGCGATTCCATGAGCGTGATGTCCCCTGTACTGGATGTTCCCGCTGAAGCAACAGCACAAGCTGCCACACCTGTTTTGACTGAGGCATCTCAAGTTGCCCTAGCCCGGTATGCCGCATCAATTGTTTTTCAAAACTTACTGCTTGCTTGCCAGGCTGTTCTTCTTTTCCAGCCAGCAGCCTTTTTTCTAATACATGTTTTGCACATCTTTTTTTTTTAGTTGCACTGCACCTGAAGACGTGTGATTGATGATTGAAAACGACGGGCTGTTTACACCACTGAAAGCACTGCCTCGTAAGTAGATGAGTACAGGCTCATGGAGTATTATTAAATGTAAGATAAAACAAAAAGCCACCATCTTCACTTGCTTTATCTGAAGG